>MU735597.1:15194-41279 GCA_026770625.1 Nicotiana glauca
CTAATTTAGTTAATTGTTAATCACAAGTCCTCGTGGGATCGGCATCCGATTTTTAGTCACTTTATTACTTGACGACCGCGTATACTTGCGTGTGCGTTCGGCCGCAATACCTATGGATTAAAAAAGAAACACAAAAAACAAATTAAGCAACAGTTATGTTATTTACATTGTAATTAGGCATATCCGAGGTATAAAACTTGGTTCTGCCACTAAAAAATATGCAAATAGTACAAGATCCTCACCAAGAGAAGAGCTTTCAATGAATCCCTTTGAAGAAGAAAGCCTGTTTCATTTCCATTCTGAATTTCCAGCAAAACATCCACTAAGTCTTTAGCTTCACCCGCACCGTATTCTCCTTAGCTACTTTCTCCATTTTGGTGTCAAGACCATTTATTTTATTGACCCATTCAAGCCACGGAATATAATCCCCGTTGTTGAACGTACCCGAAAGATCACCAAATTCATCTAGGATGGTCTTGGCATTGATTCCTCTTTCCCCTTCATTATATTTCCTCCCTAAGGTCACTCTTGCTAATTATGTTTCAGTTAGAGAACATAAATGATCTCTTAAGTTTATCACTGAACTCAAATCACACTCTTGCCTGATTTTTCCAATCATGTTCGATATTTCTTCTTCTCTGACATTGCGAAAAGAGTTGACTCTTTTGTTGCTAAGAAGGTGAAGCACAGTAACACTTCTAACTTGCCTCCAATATTCACCATAGGGATTAAATGCCACATCCTTGGAACCATATAAGATTCTATCAGCTATTTTAGGTTTAGGTCTGTTTGACCAGATGAGGTCGTGGGTTTTCATGATATCACGAGCAGCATCAATAGAGGAAGCAACAACCACTGGCTTACTGAAGTAGCATCACTGGACCATATTTTTTTGATAGTTTATGAAGAGAACGATGAGGATGCGACCCAAGTTGGTGCAAATTTCCTATGATTTTAAGCTTTTTTGGAGATGGTGGTAACCTTTTTTGGGTGTTTGAAGTAGTAATGAACCATTGATGAAGGAAGAAAACGAAAACAAACAGAGAAATTATATGAGTGTAAAAGGTGAGATCCATTTTGTTTGAGCAAGGAATATTCAGAAGAAATCAGGAATTGGGTATAATATATTTGAAGACAAATGTATATAGAAAACAAACGTGATACCTAGAGCTGATTTTGTGCGTTGGCACACATTGGGAAATGCTTCACCACACAAACTAAAGGAGACGTTCGACCGCAATTATTTGCATTGCATGACAAAAAGGAAACTGTAATCTAAATTATTTAACCATAAAATTGTTTCGTACAATGTACGTTCACTAGAAAGCAACCAAGATGCTTGTAGCTAGCAAATGCTTGCGATTTTCGTAAACATATTTCCTTTTTAATTCGTTCATTAAATAATGATCTCTTTGTAAATTTAGATTAGTATAAACTTACAATTCTATAAGCTTTTATAATCACATAAATATTCTGAACCCCTTTTTAATTTGCTTAGGGCCACAAATTTCAAAAGTTTTCATTTTTCTTAAACTTTGTGCTCAGTCAAATAAGTTTACATAATTTGGAACGGAGGGAATAATTACGTCAAATCTATGTGATAAGAAAAATGAGGAAAAAAAATCCCAATGCATTCATTTCATATTAAATTTTCAATAAATAGCTAAATTGAAGTCCACAAAAGTGATTAAAAATTGTAGACGATAATGTTCTGTCATTTTCTCTAATTGAGGCACGTTGTTCTTCATTTGAAAAAATGCATAAGGCCATAAATTATTGTTTTCTTTTTGCTATTTTAATATATATTGGTCTTTTTTATCTTCTTCTAAATTGACAAAATAATAATATAATCTTGCAACAATTTTTTGTCACGACCCCCAAAATCAACCCAGTCGTGATGGCGCCTATCGTGGAACTAGGCCAACTTCAACTCAACGCAACCCAAAAACACAATACTAAAATCAAATTATTTGCTGATTAACTTTCATCATTTTGAATAAATTATTTAAGATATTAAAGAAAGATTCATATTACGGTACAACCATCCCATGATCAGGATGTCACGGAGTACATGAGCGTTTAGAGAAATAGTATAGTCTACTACAAAGTTCACTTAATACAACTGAAACACAGCTAGAATAGAGAGGGAGGGTCAAGATTTGCAAAAGCATGCAGATACCTAAATAATCTTTCAAACCTGCGACATCGATCAGTGACTGCCACTGGGACCGAAAGTACCTCGATCTGCACACAAGGTGCAGGGGGTAAAGTGAGTACACCAACTCAATAAATAACAATTCCAACCTATGTACTGATAGGTAGTGACGAACCCAACCTCATTAGATATAACAGAAATAATATACAAAAACGTAGGCATGCTTTCAGTTAAATAAACATCTCGAATAGTAAAGTAGAACAGGTGTGAACAAGGTAAAGTGGAAGCAACAACCACTGGCTTACTGCCAAAGTGAAGTAGCATCACTGGACCATATTTTTCTGATAGTTTATGGAGAGAACGATGAGGATGCAACTCAAGTTGATGCAAATTTGATATGATTGGAAGTTTTTTGGAGATGTTGGTAACCTTTTTTGGGTGTTTGAAGTAGTAAAGAACCATTGATGAAGGAAGAAAATGAAAACAAACAGAGATGGGTCATCATTTATTTCAAATTAAATTCTATATTTTTGAGGCCTTGAAAATCTCATTTAGAGTTGCTTCGATTTGCGTGCGCAGTCCGAGCGTGTAGCTGGAAAGATTAAATATGAAAATTTGTAAAAAAGGATAAATTTTGGTCATAAAATGAGTTAATTTGACTTCGATCAACGTTTTAGTAAATGGATCCGGACCCTAGACCTAACACCTAAAACCTAGACTATATAATACACACGAAATGAGAGCCGCAAGAGGGGAGAGACGGACACAATACACATGCACACAATATATACATATGCATGGTGCTTCATCTTCCTCATGCATAGATAACCTAACGAACCCACGGCCGCCACTCACTCCTCCGCCATTGCTGCCGCCGCTAGCCTTCATCTTCTTCGCCACCCCCTCCCATCGAAAATGACCAATCACACCAGCTGAAAACTACACCATACGAGACCCACCCCCCTCTTGTCATCGTCTTCTTCGACGCCAACCACCCCAAAGAACCCATCGTTTCTTCTTCTTCTGAATCAGAGAATCAGGACTTCCATTACAAAACACTATCGAAGACCTCTTGATCTTCAGCTTTCTTCTACAGCAGCACAAACCAAAAGCAACGACCCATGCTGCTTCACCATTGGTAGCAGTTCGGACCTCACCCCAACGACCTCCCTCCCTCCCTAGAATTCACCATTGGTAGCTGCTTCCCAGTTCCGCCATGAACGACCACCTTTGAGCCGAGCAGTCGCTGCTGCTTCTTCCGTTTTTTTTTCATCCACGATGGCGCCGCCAAACACACACACAACTGGCCAAAAATACAGCAGAAACAGTGACAGTACAAGGGATTTTTCCAGTCATCGAGCCGCTTGAGGTTTCGTCCGTCGCTCCGATTTGGTTCGTGATTTTTGCTCAATGTTTATGGCTGCCCTTAGTCGATTGGCAGAGCTGAAGTCTTGTATCCGTCGAGTCGGCTGTCAACTTTGTTTGATGCTAATCGGAGACTTGTTTTGAAATAAAGCTCAGAGATTTCTCCGGTACGAGATCTGCTATTCCTTTCATTTACTGTTATTTCATTCCGTTTCTCTTGTCTAAATAAATTAGATTTGGTGAATAATTTGTGTTTGTAATCCTGTGCATGATAGTCTAAATATTCAGTTTATTTGGATGAAATACTTGGTGCTTTATGCATGTTATTGCTATTTGCCAATTTTCGGACTTTGACGGAATATAGTACTACTGTTTTGCTTTGACGTGCTTCTGGGTTACACGTCTCTGATCCAAAGTTTAATTTTGTTCTTTCATGTTTGGTGGTTTATTTTGTAAGATGCCTACTATCATCAACTAATCATTTAGACGTTATAGAAATAAGAATTCAATTCCTGGAGTTAGGCCAACTTATAGATTCATTATTACCCAATATTTGCCCTTTTCTGTAATTGAGTTGCAAATTAGCTCAAGCGTTAGAAAGTATTTAATCAATTCTTGAAACATCATAGTCTGGTTTAGTTAAGTTATAAATCCTTAGGAATAATTTAAGGCGTGTCTTGCCAAATAAAATCCCTAAACTCATGGCCCTCATTTAATTAATTTTAATCCTTAGAATTCGAGGCGTGTCATTTAGTGACTTTTCATGGCCCTCGCAAAGTTGCAAACGCGTAGTTGCTTTAGGCATGTTATTTTAATAATCTGCCTTCCTAAACTCGGGTGCACATTTATGTGACCAAAATTCAAATCTCAACGTTCTTAAAATATGTCAAAAACCACGGGTGCATTTATGTGACATGGTTCGGGACGTGTTTTAATAGCATTGCAAATTTCTCTAAAAATGAATAAAAGTGGTTAGAAGTTAAAATTTTCACATAGGTTCATAATTATTTAAAATCGGATAATTTAAGCTGAATATGACAGTTGAGCGACCGTGCTAGAACCACGGAACTCGAGAATGCCTAACACCTGCTCTCGGGTTAACAGAATTCCTTACTCGGATTTCTGGTTCGCGACTATAATACAGAGTCAAACCTTCTCCTCGATTCAGGATTCAAAACGGTGACTTGGGACACCATAAATCTCCCAAGTAGCGACTCTGAATCTCTTAGTAAACGAATCCCATTTCGATTGTCCTTTAATTGAAAAAACTCCTTCCCTTTATACCTTTCCAAGGGTGTAGTAGTGAAAAAGGAGGTGTGACAGTCTCGAATCAAATTTCGAGGTCCCAAGCCCAAAAAATAGATTTCAAAGAAAATTATTTTTTGAAATTGTTATTGTCACCTCGATTTACGTATGCAGTCCGAGCGCGTAACCGGAAAGCTTAAATATGAAAACCTGTGAAAATCATTTAGAGTCACCTCGATTTGTGTGCACAATCCGGGCACGTAGCCGGAAAAGTTAAATATGAAAATCTGTGAAATGGGTAAAATTTGGCTATAAAATGAGTTAATTTGACTTCAGTCAACATTTTAGTAAACGAATCCAGACTCGTGATTTAACAGTCCCGGAGGATCCATAGTTAAAATATGGAATTTAGGCGGAAGGTCGGAAGGAGAAGTGTTATAAGCTTTGAATGGAAGCCCCGGTAAACGGCGTACGTCCCGAATCGAATTTCGAGGTCCCAAGCCCAAGAAATGAATTTTTAAAGAAAATTATTTTCTAAAATTGTTTAAGGAAATTAAAAATGCAAATCTGATTAGAATATGATGGTATTTGGCCCTTATTTTGATTTTAGAGCCCGGTACAAGTCTTGTATATGATTTAAAATATTTTTGCAAAATTTGGTAAATAAAGGACGTCGTTTGACGTGATTCGGTCCTAAATTGCTAAAGTTGATGTTTTATGAAGTTGAGAAAAAATCCTTTGATTTTGAGGTTTAATTCGTTGTTGTTGAGGTTATTTTAGGTAGTTGATCGCACAGATAAGTTCGTATGACATTATTGAGTTAGTACCTATGTTTGATTAGGAGCACGGGGATGTATTTCGGGAAGTTTTGAACTTAAGAAAAATTACAGAATACAACAGATCTGGTATTATGGTACTTTCTTCTTCACGTTTGCAGGAGAACCAACGCCAACGTGATGCATTAATTTTGTTGAAGGAAAATCCTTCTACGCAAATGCATAGCCCAGGTTCCGAACGCGAGGTAGTGGGGAGTCATCCCTTCGTGAATGCGAGCCTGGCCACGCGAACGCGAAGGCCAAAGTAGGCCTAGGCAGGGGTGAGGAAATTTCCCAATGCGAATGCAGTCCCTTGAACGCGAACACGAGGCTAGAGAAGTTCCCACTTTGCAAACGCGAGCCATTTTTTGTGACCGCGAAGGCTTATGCAGTCTGACCCATCGCGAACGCGATGCACGTTTTTGCCTAGTTATTTTAAAGACCCAAAATAGAACACTTGCGGGATTTTATAATAATTTCACAAACCTCTTCTTCTCCAAAGCTCTTAGGCGATTTTTAAAGCAATTCTTCACTATAATCCCTTGGGTAAGTAATCTTTAACTTGTTTTATTCCTTTTTTTTCAACACTCATTGGATTTCTAGGCTTAAATTATTGAATAAGGATAGAAAATTAGGAATTTGGGTAGAGTTAGGGCTTTTTGATTAATTGCGATTTAGACCTCGTTTTGGGCTCGAATTCTGGAAATAATTATATATTTGGGATCGTGGGTGAATGGGTGATTTGATTTTGGTTGAACATCGTGTTTGACCAAGCATCCCTGGGGTCGATTTTTGGATTTTACGGAAGGATGATTCGAAAGCTATAATTGAGCATTGGAATTGGATTGTTTAGCATTTATTGATATTATTAAATCGATTATGCATAGATACGATTGTGTTGGAGCCAAATTTGAAATAAAAAGCGGTGTTTGAGGCTTGAGTTGGCCGTGGAAGTTTGAGGTAAGTGCCCGGTCTAACCTTAGCTTGAGAGATTAGGAGTCGTATCCTGGTTGCTAATTTCTTATTGAGTACGACGTATAGGCATGGTGACGAGTATCTATATGTTAGTGTCGAGCATGATTGTGAGTCTTATATTGACATATATTGTGTCCTTAAATGTTGGTATGGATGCTTTAATAGAAAATTCTCGATATTAGGAAAAGATTTGGTTTATTATCGTGGATTTTATTTATGATTAAGTATTGGTGCTATTTGAGCTCAGTAAGAATTGAGTAAGGATTGGTTATAGCTAATTTTTATTTCCCAGGATGTTTGTTTTGGTATTGTTGTTCGCTTGCCGGGAAGTCATTATATTGCTTTTGTTCCCTTACCGAGATTCCTTGTGTTTTTTTGTTGGCTTGCATACAGGAGCGGGTGGTACGCCTACCACGAGATATAATAAAATAGGATCGGGTAGTATGCCTACCACGAGATATAATAAAATGGGAGCGGGTGGTACGCCTACCACGAGACATAATAAAATGGGATCAAGTGGTACGCCTACCACGAGATATAATGAAATGGGAGCGGGTGGTACGCCTACCACGAGATATAATGAAATGTGAGCGGGTGGTATGCCTACCACAAGATATAATGAAACGGTAGCGAGTGGTACACCTACCATAAGATATGATGAAATGGGAGTGGGTGGTACGCCTACCACAAGATACTATGAAATGGGAACGGGTGGTACACCTACCACAGGATATGAGAAATGGGATCGGGTTGCACGTCTGCAACGAAATGTGAACCGAAAGTGAAAACTCCCTTTATTTTCCTTATCCTTGTTAGAAGTTGAATTTTGGTTTCCTTATAATTCTCTTGAGATTCTGTTGTATCTGTTATCCCCCGAGCATGTTCCCCTTCCCAACTTTTAAATTGTTTGTTTCAGTTTATTTTTCCACTGTATATATATAACTACACAGATTTATCTGGAGTTTGGTCCCAGCCTCTTCACTACCTCGTCGGGATTAGGCCAGACACTTAGCAGCACATGGGGTCGATTGTGCTAATACTACACTCTACACTCTATGAACATACCGGAGCAGCTGTTGATCAGTCAACCTTCAGTCCATCGAGACTCCGAGGTAGCCCTGCAGGCATCCGAAGGCCCGGCGTCTCCTCTATCTTATATTACGTTCTGTTGTCACTTGTATCCGAGACAGACAGTATTTCTTTCTTTCAGACTTTTATATGTAGTAATCATAGTTACTCCGTGAATATTGTGACATCGGTTTCTGGGTAGAGACATATGATGGCTATTCTGTTCTTTTGTACGATTTTGGTATTATAATTGTTTAAGTCTTCCGCTTATTCTCATATTATGATATTATTTGATGGTTGATCACCTGTTAAGTTAATTGGTTAAAATGGGCTAAAATGAAAAGAACTTGAATTTTCCGCATTTCGTGGCTCGCTTAGCTTCTACAAGTAGGCACCAAAATAACTCTCGAGGGTGGAAAGTCCGCGTCATGACAAGTTGGTATCACAGCTCTAGGTTATATAGATCTCACAATTCATGGACAAGCTTAGTAGAGTCTGAGGGATTGGTACGGAGACGTCTATACTTACCCCCTAGAGGCTACAGAGTTAGGAAAAATCTCACATTTGTTCTTTCTTGTCATGTAGTTTGGTTTCTCATTGCTAATTGAATTTCTACTGTGGTCTTTCGTAGATGGCAAAAACATGCACTTCCTCATCTATCGATCAGCAGCCCGAGCCCCCAGTGGCAACTCCCATGAGGGACAGAGGCCGAGGCCGTGCTAGAGGCCGAGGGAGGGGCAGAACTCATCCCAGGGCAGCAACACCCGTAGCGGAGCCTCATGTCGATTTTTGATGACGAGGTTCCAACCCCATCAATTCCGATAGGCCCAGCTTAGGTCCCATAGGGGTTTATTGCTACCCAATTCTTTAGGATGCTCTGGTCCATCTAATGGGCCTTATGGAGAGTTTCACCAGGGCAGGTTTACTTCCTATAGCACCAGCCGTCTCTCGGGATGGAGGAGGAGCCCAGACTCCTACTAATTGCACTCCGAAGCAGGTAGCTCCCAAGTTTCAGACTCTAGTGGCTCAGCCAGTTAGGGTAGTTCAGCTAGTTGCGGTAGCTCAGACCGACAATGGTGCAGCCATGTCTGCTGATGCATTATGGAGATTGGACAGGTTCACCAAGCCCTTCACTACTACTTTCAGTGGTGCATCTAATGAGGATCCCCAAGATTATTTAGAAAACTGTCACGAGGTTCTTCAGAACATGGGCATTGTTAAGACAAATGGGGTTTATTTTGCTACATTTCACTTATCTGGATCCGTCAAGACGTGGTGGAGGGATTATTGCTTAGCTAGACCAGCACGATTGCCAGCCTTGACCTGAGAGTAGTTCACACATTTATTTTTGGAAAAGTTTCTCCCTGTTACACAGCGAGAGGCCTATCGGAGGCAATTCGAGCGCCTCCATCAGGGATCCATGACTGTCACACAGTACGAGACTAGATTCATTGACTTGGCTCGCCATGCTCTTATCATACTACCTTCTAAGAAGGAGAGAGTGAGATGGTTTATTGATGGACTCATTCAGCAGATTCGTCTCCAGATAGCTAGAGATACTGGGAGTGAGATATCTTTTCCAAAAGGTGGCCAATATTGCCCGAAGACTTGAGATGGTACTATCACAGGGGGTGGTCATGGGGCAAACAAGAGACCCCATCATTCAGGCAGATTCAGTGGTACCTCGTCTGGAGGTAGTGATTTATATAGTAGAGGCCATCATCTTAGGCCTTTTCAGTCAACACTTCAGGTTTCTCACGGCGCTTCAGGTGGTTGTGGTCCTCATATGTAGTATTCCGATCAATAGTCCAACAATGCACCACTAGCTCCTTTTAGTGCACCACCGATTCAGAGTTTCCAGGGTCATCAACCCTAGTAGTCGTGGGCTTGTTTTACTTGTGGTGACACGAGGCACATCGGTAGGTATTGCCCTCGAGCTTTGAGCAGCTCTCTATATCAGGGTTCCCGTGCGATGGTTTAGGCACCAGGCATTTCACAGGCCGCCCAGCCAGCTAGAGGTAGGGGTACAAGTGGTAGAGGTGGAGGTAGAGGTGCAAGAGGTGAAGCTCAGACCGCTAGAGGTAGAGGCCAGCCAACAACTGGCCGATCTAGAGACGTAGTCAAGAGTGGTGGGGCCCTTCCCCGATGTTATGCTTTTCCACCTAGGCCCAAGGCTGAGGCTTTAGATGCAGTTATTATAGGTACCGTTCTGGTTTGTGGCAGAGATGCTTTAGTTTTATTTGATCCAGGGTTTACCTACTCTTGTGTGTCATCTTATTTTACGCCGTACCTGGTCATACCTAGTGATTCTTTGAGTGCTGCTATTTATATGTCCACACTAGTGGGTGATTATATTGTGGTAGATTGAGTCCATCGTTCTTGTATTGTAGTGATTGGCAACCTTGAGACTCGTACATATTTGTTGCTTCTAGACATGGTCGATTTTGATGTTATATTGGGAATGGACTGGTTATCACCTTACCACGCTATCTTGGACTGTCATGCTAAGAATGTAACCTTAGACATACCGAGTTTTCCTCATTTAGAGTAGAGAGGGACTCCTGGTCATTCTACCCGTAATGTTATTTCTTATGTGAAGGCTCGGCGTATGGATGAGAAGGGGTGTTTGGCCTATTTGGCTTATGTTCGCGATTCTAGTGCTGAGGTCCCTCCTATTGATTATGTGCCCGATGTTCAGGAGTTTCCTTAGGTATTTCCTTTAGACCTGCCGGGTATGCCACCCGACAGGGATATTGACTTTTGCATTGATTTGGCTCCGGGCACTCAGCCCATTTCAATTCTGTGGTATCATATAGCCTCGCCTGAGTTGAAAGAGCTAAAAGAACAATTGCAGGATTTTCTTGAGAAGGGTTTCATTAGACCCAGTATTTCTCCTTGGTGTGCGCCGGTATTGTTTGTCAAGAAGAAGGATGGGTCAATTAGAATATGTAGTGATTACCAGCAATTGAACAAGGTAACAACCAAGAATAAGTATGCGTTGCCGAAGATTGATGATTTGTTCGATCAGCTTCAGGGTGCTAAGGTATTTTCAAAGATTTAATTGAGATATGGCTACCATCAATTGAGGATTAGGGCATTCGATGTCCCAACGATAGCTTTCTGCACTCGGTATGGATATTATGAGTTCTTGGTTATGTCATTTGGGTTGACAAATGCCCCATCAACTTTTATGGATTTGATGAACCGAGTGTTCAAACCTTATTTGGATTCGTTCGTGATAGTCTTAATTAATGATATATTGATATATTCCCACAGCCAGGAGGACCACGAGCAGCACCTTAGAGTGGTTCTTTAGACTCCGAGGGATGGTCAATTATATGCAAAGTTCTCAAAGTGTGAGTTCTAGTTGAGTTCAGTAGCATTTCTCGGTCATGTGTTGTTAGTAGAGGGTATTCAGGTTAATCCAAAAATGATTGAGGCAGTCAAGAACTGGCCTAGACCATCATTAGCTACATAGATTTGGAGTTTCTTAGGATTGGCAGGCTATATCATCACTTCGTGGAGGGGTTTTCATCTATTGCAGCCCCGATGACCAGGTTGACCCAGAAGGGTGCCCAGTTCAGATGGTTGGATGAGTGTGAGGTGAGCTTTCAAAAGCTTAAGATAGATCTGACTATGGCGCCGATGTTGGTTTTGCCCACAAGTTTAGGGCCTTATACAGTTTATTGTGATGCTTCCCATATTGGGCTTGGTGTGCAGTGTTGATGCAGGATGGCAAGGTCATTGCCTATGCTTCGCGGCAGTTGAAGATTCATGAGAAGAACTATTAGGTTCATGATTTGGCATTGGTAGCCATAGTTCACGCATTGAAGATTTGGAGGCATTATTTGTATGGCATGGCATGCGTGGTGTTCACGGATCAGAAGATTCTTCAGTATTTGTTCAAGCAAAAGGAGTTGAATTTGAGGTAGAGGAGAAGGTTGGAGTTGTTGAAGGATTATGATATCACCATTTTATATCATCCAGGAAAGGCCAATGTGGTGGTCGATGCTTTGAGTAGGAAGTCAGCCAGTATGGGCAGTCTTGCTTATATTCTGGTTGGTGAGAGACTGCTTGCTTTGGATGTTCAGGATCTAGCCAATTAGTTCGTGAAACTAGATGTTTCTAAGCCATTCGTGTGTTGTCTTGCACAGTCGCTCGTTCTTCATTATTGGAGTATATCTGTGATCGATAGTATGATAATCCCCATTTGTGTGTCTTTAGAGACACAGTGCAGCAAGGAGGTGTCAGGCACGTTACATTTGATGATGATGGAGGTTTAAGATTGCAGGGTCGAGTTTGTATGCCTAATATGGATGGGCTCTGAGAGTTGATTTTAGAGGAGGCCCATAGCTCCCGGTACTCTATTTATCCGGGAGCCGGAAAGATTTACCAGGATTTGCGACAACATTATTGGTGGAGGATAATGAAGAAGGATATCGTTGCATATGTGGCTCAGTGTTTGAATTGCCAGTAGGTTAAGTACGAACATCAGAGGCCTGGTGGTTTATTTTATAGGATTGAGCTTCCCCAGTGGAAGTGGGAGCGGATCATTATGGACTTCGTTACTGGACTCCCGCAAACTCGAAAGAAGTTCGATGCCGTATGGGTCAATATTGATAGGCTGACCAAGTTAGCACATTTCATTCCCGTGGTAGTCTCATATTCTTCTGAGAGGTTAGCTGAGATCTATATTCGAAGATTGTTCGCCTTTATGGTGTGCCCGTATCTATCATTTTCAGACCTGTGTTCACAGTTTACCTCACATTTTTGGAGAGCAGTTCAGCGAGAATTGGGCACGTAGGTTGAGTTGAACAAAGCATTTCATCCTTAGAGGGTCGGGAAGTCCGAGCGGACTATTCAAGTTTTGGAAGATATGCTCTAAGCCTGTGTCATTGATTTTGGAGGCTCGTAGGATCAGTTTTTACCTTTAGCGGAGTTTGCCTACAACAACAGCTACCTGTCGAGCATCCAGATGGCTCCTTATGAGGCTTTATATGGTAGGAGGTGTCGGTCTCCGGCTAGATGGTTTGATCTAGGAAAGGCTCGGTTGTTGGGTACAGATCTAGTTCAGTAGGCCTTGGACAAGGTCAGGATCATTCAGGATAGGCTTCGTACAGCTCAATCCAGGCAAAAGAGTTATGCAGAACGCAAGGTTCGGGATGTGACTTTTATGGTCGGTGAGCGGGTATTGCTCCGAGTGTCGCCAATGAAGGGTATGATATGATTTGGGAAGAAGGGCAAGCTTAGCCCTAGGTTCATTGGTCCATTTGAGATTCTTGATCGAGTGGGAGATGTGGCTTATAGACTTGCATTGATGCCTAGCTTGTCAGCCGTGCATCTAGTATTTCATGTGTCCATGCTTCATAGGTATCACAGTGATCCATCCCACGTGTTAGATTTCAGCACTGTCCTGTTGGACAAGGACTTGTCTTATGAGGAGGACCTGTTAGATATTCTAGATCAGCAGGTTCGTCAGTTGAGGGCAAAGAGTTTTCCTTCTGTTAGTGTTCAGTGGAGGGGTCAGCCTCTTAAGGCATCGACCTGGGAGTCCAAGTCTGATATGCGGAGCCGTTATTCCCATCTTTTTCCCGACTCGGGTACTTCCTACTTATGTCCGTTTGAGGACGAACTGTTGTTCACTTGTTTTAAATTAAATTCTATGTTTTCGAGGCCTTGAAAACCTCATTTAGAGTTAATTTGACTTCGGTCAACGTTTTGGATAAACGGACCCGGATCCGTAATTTGACGGACCTGAAGGGTCCGTAGAAAAATATGGGACTTGGACATACACCCGGAATCGAATTCCGAGGTCCCAAGCCCGAGAAATAAATCTTTAAAGAAAATTATTTTTTGAAATGATTTAAGGAAATTTGAAATGAGATCTGATTAGAATATGATGGTGTCGGGCCTGTATTTTGATTTCGGGACCCGGTACCATGATTATCCACTCTAAATTTGTATTATGATCCTCCCCTTTTATCCCTTCTGGTAATGCAAAATTGAACTTGTGCACAAGTCTCGCTATTGCTAGATCATTTACAATAATAGCAAAAGCTATACCTGGGTAGCCCCTTCTTCCTGCACCAAAGGGAATAAACTCAAAATTTAGTCCTTTGACATCCATATTACTATTCAAGAACCTCTCTAGTCAGTACTGCTTCGGATTATCCCGCGATAAAGGATCTCTTCCAATTGTCCAAACATTGATAAGGACTTGAGTTTTAGCAGGTATGTGGTAGCCTAGCATTTTACGTCTTCCATTGATTCTCGAGGGACTAGTCATGTAACCGGCGGATGGAGTTTGAGAGTTTCTTTGATTACTGCTTTAAGATACTGCATATTTCCTAAGTGATCCTCTGTTATCTCTGATTTCCCTCGGGCTAATTGTCGCACTTCATTCTGTAATTTTTCCATGGCTCTTGGATGCCTCAAAACCGCTGTCATTATCTACTCTAAAGCTATATATGTTGTATCCGTACTGGCAGCAAATATGTCATTTACATTGTAATTAGGCATATCCGGGGCATACAACTTGGTTCTGTCACTAGCAATACGCAAATAGTACAAGATCCTTACCAAGAGAAGAGCTTTCAATGAATACCTTTGAAGAGGAAAGCCTGTTTCATTTCCATTCTGAATTTCTAGCAAAACATCCACTAAGTCTTTAGCTTCACCCGCACCGTATTCTCCTTAGCTACTTTCTCCAATTTGGTGTCAAGACCATTGATTTTATTGACCCATTCAAGCCACGGAATATAATCCCTGACATTGAATGTACCCAAAACATCACCAAATTCATCTAGGATGGCGTTAGAATTGATTCCTCTTCCCCCTTCATTATATTTACTCCCTAAGTCCATTCTGCTAATTATGTTTTCAGTTAGAGAACATAAATGATCTCTTAAGTTTATCACTGAACTCAAATCACACTCTTGCCTAATTTTTCCAATCATGTTCGATATTTCTTCTTCTTGACATCACGAAAAGATTGGACTCTTTTGTTTCTAAGAAGGTGAAGCACAGTAACACTTTTAACTTGCCTCCAATATTCACCATAGGGACTAAATGCCACATCCTTGGAACCATATAAGATTCTATCAACTATTTTAGATTTAGGTCTGTTTGACAAGACGAGGTCGTGGGTTTTCATGATATCACGAGCAGCATCAACAGAGGAAGCAACATCCACTAGCTTACTGCCAAAAGTGAAGTAGTATCACTGGACCATATTTTTCTGATAGTTTATGGAGAGAACGATGAGGATGCGACCCAAACTGGTGCAAATTTCCAATGATTGGAAGCTTTTTTGGAGATGGTGTTAACCTTTTTTGGGTGTTTGAAGTAGTAAAGAACCATTGATGAAGGAAGAAAATGAAAACAAACAGAGAAATTATAAGAGTGTAAAAGGTGAGATCCATTTTTGTTTGAGCAAGGAATAATCAGAAGAAATCAAGAATTGGGTATAATATATTTGGAGACAAATGTATATAGAAAACAAACGTCATACCTAGAGCTGATTTTGTGCGTTGGCACACATTGAGGTGTATGTTCACTAGAAAGCAATCAAGATACTTGCTTTTAGCTAGCAAATACTTCCGGTTTATTTGAACCTATTTTCTTTTTAATTCGTTCCTAAAAGAATGATTTCTTTTTAAATTTAAAAATAATTTAGTACTTACAATTCTACAAACTTTTATAAGCACACAAATACTCTGGGCCCCTTTTTAACTTGTCTACGACCACAATTCTACGATGTACGTTCACTAGAAAGCAACCAAGATACTTGCCCTGCTAGTAGCTAGCAAATAATTACTTTTTCTTTTTCTTTCTTTTTTGTTCTTTTCATCTTGGTTTCCAACCGCTAATGTCCATTATAGTGATGAGAAAAATGAAAAAATAAATCCCAATGCATTCATTTCATATTAAATTTTCAATAAATCGCTAAATTGAAGTCAACAAAGTAATTAGAAATCGTGGACGATAATATTCTGTCATTTTCTTTCATTGAGGCACGTTGTTCTTCATTTTCAACGATACATAAGGCCATAAGTTTTTGTTTTCTTTTTTCTATTTTAATTTATATTGATCTTTTTTATCTTCTACTAAATTGACAAAATAATAATATAATCTTGCAAAATTTTTTGGAGCAATCTCTCTTTATAGTCAAGAGTGTAATAAGTGTATATTACTCCATATTACACTAACTAAGATATAATAAATAGTCATCCCCGGTAACAGAGCTAAAAACTTGTTGCGGCTAAACACACATGTAAGTATACGCGGTTATTAGGGAATAAAGTAACCAGAAGTCTGATGTCGAGCCCATGAGGACTTATTTCCATCTATTAACCAAATAAGATTATCCTAATTATTTAAACAATGGTCATCATATCATACTATTAACTCGATACAAAGGGGTTGGTTGAGTTGTTAATGCGAATGCGAATGGTCAATTGCGAATGCGTAGAAGGAATGAGGGAAGCCGGGCCTGAGGTTGTTGGGTTACACGAACGCGAAGGTTCTGGGTAGATGGCCTTCACGAATGCGATCATCGGGCCGCAGATGTGAAGAAGGAATTTGGGGTTGAAGCAGCCTGTGCTTCACGAGTGCGAGGGGTAACGACCCAACCGGTCATTTTGAGCTTTGGCACTTTGATCGCCAGTTCTCGCGCATGACTTTCCCGTGTTATGCATTATGACTAATGTAGATCGTTGGTTTTGGTTTCAGGAAAAATCGGGATGAATTTGGAAGAACAGTTTCAGTAGAAAGCCTTGAACTTGAAAGGTTTGACCAAGAGTTGACTTATTTATATATGAGCTCGGATCCGTATTTTTATGATGTGGTTAACTTTGTTGGATGATTTGTGACTTGGGAGCGTGATCGGAAGTGATTTTTGAGGTCCGGTGTAGAATTAGGCTTGAATTGGCGAAGTTAGTATTTTGGCGAATTCCGGTTGATAGGTGAGATTTTGATCCGAGGGTCGGAATGGAATTCCGAGAGTTGCAGTAGTTTCGGAAGGTGATTTGGGATGTGTGTGCAAAATTTAAGGTTATTCGGAGGTGTTTTGGTTGGTTTTTTTTATCGAATGCGTGTTTCGGAAGTTTTAGAAGAACTTAGGCTTGGATCCGATGTAATTTGATGGTTTTGGTGTTGTTTGAGGTGTTTTAATGATTGGAATAGGTTTTAATGATGTTATAGGATGTGTTGGTGCTTTTGGTTGAGGTCCCAGGGGCCTCGGGTGAGTTATGGGTGGTCAACCGGACCATTTCCTAAGTTAAAAAGCTGCAAATTTCTCATTTCAGGTGTCGTAAAGAATTTACTCTTCACGTTCGCGTAAAGAGTCATGCGTTCGCGAAGAAGGAATTGGGAGGCAGGTGATTTGCTCTACGCGTTCATGTTTGAGGGTCCGCGTTCGCGCAATGTCGGAGGATTATGCTTCGCGTTCGCACCAGCCCAGTCGCATTAGCATATAAGGAATAGAGGGCCAGTGATGATTGGACTTCGCGTTCGCATGAATAAAGTCCCGTTCGTGTATGAGGGGAAGGCTGAGCATCGCATTCGCGGGGTTAGTCTCGCATTCGCATAGGGATAATTTTGGAAAATTAAATGTCGTGCTTCGCGTTCGCGAGGCAGTAGTCGCGAACGCGATGAAGGATTTCAAGTTTGGGCAGAAGGGTTTTAATAATATTTCATCCGCGAGCTAAGCTTTATTTTTACCATTTTTGAGCATCCTTGAGAGCTTTTGGATGGAAATTGAGGAGGGTTTCGACTGGGATTGATTGGAGGTAAGTCCTATGAACTAAAAATATGATTTTATTGCAAAATTGACCTTGAAATCCATGGAAACTTAGCAAAAAAGGGAAGAACTAAGGCTTGAGTTTTAATATTTCAAATTGGGATTTGAGGGGTCATTTGGACTCTGATTTTGGTATTCTTTATATGTATAGACTTATGGCGAGATAAGGAACTCGTTGATGTAAAAATGTTTGAGATTCGAGAAGTGGGCCCGGGGCTCAGGTTTTGCTAATTTCGAGAATTTTGATATTTTGCGATTGGGTATTGTTCCCTTAGTGTATTGTCATGTATTCGCTCTGGTTTTGGATAGATTCGACGCACCTGGAGGCCGATTTGAGTGGAAAGGGCGTCGCGAGCTAGAGATTTTGCCAGCTTGAGGTGAGTAATAATTGTAAATGATATCCTGAGGGTTTGAAACTTCAAATTTGCACATCGTAGTGCTATATTGATGTGACTTACATGCCGGATAGCGAGTGTGAGATAGAGCACCATTGGGGATTGTGACTTGGTCAGTCCCGATTGATGATTTTATCACGCATTTGACTGAAACTTATTTGTTATTATCATGATTTGGGCTGATTGCCATATTTGGGCTTCGTGTCAATTATTTGAATCCTTCGCGGATTTTATCACTATTTTCTCACTGTTTTGATGTATTATTTTAACTCAGTCCTGTTGATATCTACTGTTTTACAAACTCCGCCAATTTTACTCAGATTTGAAACTTAAATGATATTTCTAAATGATATTTTGGTATGAGAACTACTATTTTACAAATGCCCGAGGGGCTTGTGATGATTTTCGGACTGAGCGAGGCCGAGGTCCGTATGTGAGGATATGCTGAGTGATATGATGCCGAGGGCCTTAGATAGTGTATATGCCACGAGGTGGTTTGAGTGACGTGAGGAGGATTTCAGGCCTTATGATTGATGTGAGGAGGCTTGTAGGCCTTATGAGTGATGTGAGGAGGCTTTCTGGCCTTATGAGTGATGTGAGGAAGATTTCAGGTCTTGCGAGTGACGTGAGGAGGCTTTCAGGCCTTATGACTGATGTGAGGATGCTTTCAGGCCTTATAAGTGATGTGAGAAGTCTTTCAGGCCTTATTTGATATGCCACGAGGTGGCTTGATATTGCGCTTGGGCTGTCAGGGGCCACTCGCGGAGTCTGCACAACCCCAGTGAGCGCCGTCGATGATATATGAATCGGGCTACACGCCACAGCGAGATATGGATCGGGCTGCACGCCGCAGCGGTTACTATATGATACCGTTCTGAGAGTGATCTGAGAGAGACACCCCGAGGGGCTGAGAGTGTTCTGAGATTGAGCCCGAGGGGCTAGTACTATTTTGAGATATTGCCTAAGGGGCAAACTTTTATGTGCTCATCTTGCATATTTACTTGCCTTTTTACCTGTTATAACATGATATTTGTGCCCGTTGGGCGGATTTTCTATGCTTATCGTCGCTAACTATTTTGAAATCATTTCGTAACTGTTGGAAAGATCATTTTAAAAAGAGATTTAAACTGAGCCAAGAGATTTCCAAATATTTCACAGCTTCACTATTTTCTCAAAGGATTGTACCCTGCTTCTATACAACATGTTGGTTGCTTTATGTGATTTTTTACTGATCAGTTGTTATTTACATTTATTACTCACTGATTTGAGTACTCACTTTACTACCTGCACCTCATGTGTAGATGCAGGTATCTATTCACCTGGTAGCGGGTTTTAGGCCGATCAGAGGCAGAGTTATATGAGTTAAGGAGGTGACTGTCAGCGTTCGCAGCACTATGTTTCTCTCTTTTGTTCATTATTCTCGTTTTGTACATTTTAGACCCTATAGTGGATTTACATTCTGATAGATACTCGTGCCTTATGACACCCGGGTTAGGGTTATGTTGGGTTGTCTTTCCGCTAACTAATACTATTAAGTCATATTTATGCTGTTTATTCATGTTTAACTATTTTTGAAAAGGCGAGTTGGGTTAGTTGGCTAGCCTCGTCTTCACGAGAGGGGCCATCACGACCAGTGCGGGGTTTGGGTCATGACAAGTTGGTATTAGATCCTAGGTTACTAGGTCTGATGAATCATGAGCAGGTTTAGTAGAGTCTCGTGTATCGGTACGGAGACGTCTGTATTTATCCTCGAAAGGCTGTATAACCTTTAGGAAAACTTCACATTCTTGAATTCTTATCCTGCGTCCTTGATTCAACTTGAAAAGAAACTCTTGAAATTCCTTCCAAACGTTTGTATGTGCGCATGAGCACTCAGTATGACATGTGCCTTGATGGCTTGTGATTCCCCGATCAAGGGCCAAAATGTGATCTCTGTGAGTTTGATGTTGGGCCAGTCCGAAGGACTTGAGGCCGGATATTTGCCTATGGCTTGAGCACTGAGGTGCTGATTGTGTGAGTAAGTGTTTTCAACTTATATGTTCGTCAGTGTCCCTATTAGTGGAAGTGATGGTTGAATGGCTATGTGATGACTATGTTAGTACTGCGGGATATATCTATGTAACTTGGAAGTGACGAGGAAGGCCTGTGGGATGATAAATGAATTATTAAGTGTATGATTCCATTGTGATTGGATTTGTAGCTTCGAATTATGGGCGCATGAAGAATCTTTTCGTGTCTCCTAGATGGGAATGGAGTAAATTTCACGTTGCGGTATGAGTTCTTACTGAGGAAGACTAAGTGGCAGTGTAATATGTATGATGGTGGAAGGTATACATAAATGTTATATTGAGGCGAAGCAGTTGTGTTATCCCCTGCAGAGTGTTCCAAAGTGGTGTGATCCTTATGTGTGTGTTAGAAGATTTCATGTGTAATGGAAGGGTACGGGTTGAAATTTGAAATTTTGGATTGCTTAAGAGAGTAGTCTTGACTATTGCGGGGTTGAATATGAGATTTGTAGAAGATTTACAGTACTGGATGATCTGTGTTTCACAAACTTATAAATGATTTGAGTTTAATCTCACTAGGGTATTGGGCATCAATTGAGTAAACATGTTATGAGATATTGAGTGTATCTTGATCTATGGCTTCGAGCCAAGTGGGGGAGTCTGTTGTGAGCAATTGATTACACGGTTAGGTACTATGTTGGTTCCAGTTTGGGGCACGCGAGTGAATTAGCTATGGCTAGAGTAAAGGAAAATTTTGACAAAGGCTACATTATGCTTCATGGGGAGAGAGAATCACAGGATGTCTTAAGTTGTTGATGGTTAAGAATACTCGGTTCATAGAGCAGGAAGTTGCTTGGTCGTATCTGGACGAGGATTTCATTTTGCGACATCGGAGTGCCAATGAGGCACGAGTGGTTCTATTCATTGGGTCAGGTAATTTGTAGTTTGAATAAGAGTGAATGACTTTCGAGAATAGTTCTAATGTGTTCAAAATTCTGTAGGAAACAATCAGGTAGTTTAAGTTGCATGTGTGGTTAGAAATAGTATTTTCATTGGAAGAGGTTCAGATAATGAGGCTTGGTAATTGCAAGTGTGAGGGAGTTCTCCTCTACATTGTGGTGCTGTTGTCCTAACTGGACGTACTAAGGTTGTCGATGTTATAATCTACTACAATTCACCTTTATGGTGGGATGTTGTGAAATAATATTGGAAGTACAACTGTCAGATATCGCATGATGCAGTGGTTTAAGATTGAGTCAGAATTTCTAATGTTGACGGCTCGATAAAGATGACCTTTGGAAAGGTTTAAAGTTAGGAGCAATGGTGGATTCAAGTGCCACGAAGATAGATTTCATTTAAGGAAACAATTGAGCAACAAAGTATGAGGAAGGTCATGTGGGAAGTGTTAGATGGTGTTTAAAACTTCTAGAAGGACAAGTATGAGCAGCAAGGTCGAGTAGTTAATTAAAAGGATGAGTTCCGCCAAAGTGGGAGAGTGGCGAGGGTTGCATATGGGCTTGGTAGTAGGAAGATTATGCGTCTTAAGGAGAGTGGGATCAAATTAGAGATTTTAATGATTGGTGATTGAAGCCTGCAGGTATGATGTGAAGTGTGGGCTATTATGCGGCAGAAGATTGATATGGCGGAAAGGAGCTGCTTGAAATGGAGGAGGGTGTAGCATAACCCTAAATTGGAAGGATGTTGCTGCACATTTTATTGATGTCCGTAAGGGGCAAATGTACTTATCCGACTGGAAGGTGAGCTCAGACTCAGGATAGGCTATTGGTGTCATAGTGAATGTACCCCGTGCAGCACCATGGGAAGATAACAGGAGATGATTCCCCTAGGTGGGTTATTCCTCGTGAGCAGGTTAGCGGTCGCGCGAATGGCGAAGCTTCTGCAAAGAATCATATTTATTGCTCAACAAAGAGATCGATCGTGCGAATGTGGTTAATGATTTAGAATATGAAAGATGGGGATTTACAGGAAGATTCCGAGAAATTTTGATAACTTATGGTGCGAGGTTATGTCAACAAGAGGTAAAAAGGTCGGGCGAACTCAAGAATGGTGAAATGGCGGCTTCAAGCTAAGTGGAAGAGTCCCACCGCTTGTGATTGGGCTGTATGATTAACTACTTCCGTGATTTCTGGTTATTAGCATATTGATGGATTATTTCAGCTATGAGAAAAGACCATAAGTGGTAATTCGAGCAAATGAATTGTTGGGGGCATGCAATGATTGGCCTTATTGGCTCATGTCCGGACTTGGAAAAAGGTTCGGGATTTATGCCTTGTATGGATATAAGTTTTAGAGAAAGTGATTTTTGCCAGGTGCCTCGCCGAGAGAGTATTCGTGTGTTATAAGATCTATGGAGTGAGATATGTTCGGGACCAATTCCGAGCGGGTGGCTCTTAATAATGGTCCTAGTGAATTTAGAAGTTAAAGTGGGATGCCCGATGATTTCGATCCTATAAGTACAGTCAAAAATCAAGCTTTGTAGCAGTTCATGAGAAGAGGCACTGAATGTTCTATGAAATTCTGACTTGTGGTGTAGCATCTAAAAGATATGAAATAGTTTGCAGGATTTGAGACAGCGTGGTTTCGTGATTCAAGGTCGCTCGGGGTGAGTGTAGATGGAGTACATTCTGTGTTGAATGGAGTTAGGTTTATTCTAAGGCAAGCAAGGATGAATTAGAAGAAGGTGGATTGATTAGCCATAGTTGAATTTGGCACGTCGGGGTCTGCGATCAGTTCGTTCAGCGTGATCGAGTTATGCGTATGATGTGTTGCGGTACGTGTGAGGTTGTCGACCATCGTAATTGATGTTATTCAGAAGCATTCTTCTATTATGGCTTGTTACTATTTTGAGATTTGCATACCTTACGGTTATGGGAAACTACCTATGTATTGTTATGATTCTCCTGAAGTGAGTTAAACGAAAAGTTCGTATATGCTGAAGTGTTAAAGTATTAATGATTTTGGAGTTATGATGAAAAATCGTGTTCTATCATATGTTGGCACATTGGGTGCAGTGAGTGGCATGGAAATACGAAGTGAGGATCAAGGTTGCAGTTCAGTGTTGATAAGGATGTCACGGGCTCGGATGAGCAAGGAAAGGGTTGAATGACTAGAGTAAATTAGAATTGTCCTCAGCATCACCTGAGATCGATATGTTGTGGAAGAGGTTTTGCATCTTGGTTAAGGATTCTGGATCGCTTTTCAGCGTTAGTGCGTCCAATGGTTTAGATGTGCGGACCCGTTATTTATTTCGGAAGGTTGTGGGAGTGTGTCCCACGGGAAGATTGTATAAGTGTGGCATGTAGTCACTTGATTGGCTAAAGATTTAAACCAAGTATGAGGATTGTGGTAATATCATTAATATGAGACTTTATGCCTGGAGGGCACCTTGTTTATTAGGTAATGAACTGAGGAGGTTTGCTCCGGTCATAATGGTTGTTCTCGTGTGTTATGAGAAGAAGGAAAATTAGTATGGACCTTTGAAAGGTTATTGGCTTAATTTGATGCGATCAGGATCGACTTGAGATTGGTGGATGGGTTTAAATGTGAATATGGGCTCTATGACAGGCCAGTTGTGTTCATTTCAGTAATGCGCTCCTTATGGAGTAGTCAGGGTGTCCTCTCGTTGTCAGATATTTCATGAAGTGATACATTGCGCCGTGTGAGTTTTGAGACAGCCTGAGAAATTGTGTATGTGTTGAAGTTCCGCGTTGCGATGATTTAGGTGAGCAGGATGGCTCTTGAGATTTAGATCTTTTATCGCATCTCAGTTGTGCTTGAGTTTTGTAGCCTATAGCGCTATGTCTTTCTCAGGGAGGATATTATGCATTAGTGTGCTTACGATCGAAATTCGATATTTTTATTGTGATGAACAGATTTAGCTCGAAGTGCAATATCCTTATGTGAGATCTATGTGTGGATCGGGTGGCACGCCGCCATGGGCATGTTATTTGGATCGAGTGGCACGCCTCCATGGGCATGTTATTTGGATCGGGTGGAACACCGCCATGTGTATCTTATTTGGATCGGGTGGCACACCGCCATGGGTATGTTATTTGGATCGGGTTGTGCGCTGCAATAGTGTGATGATGAGTGTAGTTTTCTATATGCTAATTTTGAATGTCCTGCTTCCTATTTTCTAAAGAAAGTACGTAGTAGTGCGGGAGTTAAGTAATTCCTTCCAAAGTTCGATTTTTGGTTGTGTTTTGTTTGGATTGGTGGCCATTGGCACATTGTGGCGTTATATGAGACTTATGATCGCATTCGGAGTGGCTTATTGCCGAGCAGTTCGTACAGGATAAGAGGAGATTATAGGATTTAAGATCAGTGCAACCTGATTATATGAAGTATATTAAGGATCAAAAGTCATTATTAGGTTCAGAATGTGGTAATGTTTTTGGTCAGAAGTATAGACTCAGCAGTTGATTATGAATTTTGGCATCTTACCCATCGTGGCGGTATTGTAATAAATAGAGTAAGACCTATGCAGCTCAGGAGGTGCAATGGGAGCATCAGATTCGTGGAGTTCCGATTAATTCAAGCAGAAATGTTATTGTGATCCTATGAGTAAAGTGATGCAAAGTGTGAATTCAGCATAGTTATGCAGTCATGTTTGAGTACAATGTACAGTGATTGATATGGTGATCGTATGTTGGAAACATGCCTGACATAGAATTTCAGATGTTGGAATTGGGCTCTAAGGCTTAATTGCTTGACTAAAACGGGGTATCTTCAAAATGTATCGAGCTAATGTGCTCAACTGAGCTGTGATGGCACGGGAAGGTGCATGAGCTGCTAAAAAGCGATTTCAGACTACTCCAGTGTAGTTCTCAGCACGTTCGAGGACGAACGTATGTTTAAGTAGAAGAAAATGCAACGACCAGATCAGTGGTTTCGAGCCCTAGCGCGTCGTTCAACGGTCTGAGGCCACGAGCAGCTTCATTTCAGGTATATTGACTTGTTCGCATGGTCGGAATTTAAATTCAGGAAGATTAGAGTTAAATTTAAATGAAACTTCCCATTTGAGAAGCTTAAAGTTGAAAGAATGAACTAGGATTGGATTTTTGAGTAAACGACCTCGGAATCAGGATCTGAAGGTTCCAACAGGTTAGTATGATGATTTCAGACTTGGGCGTATGCCCGGTTCGGGTTTTGGATAACCCGGGAGTGTTTTGGCGCCTATTGAGGAAGTTAGCATTTTAGAAGAAATTTCATAAGTTTGGCTTGAAGAGAATTTCAGTGTTATCGATATCCGTTTGGAATTCTGAGAATGTGAATAGCTCCGTATGGTGATTCTGGATTTGGGGGCGCGATCGGAAGTGAATTCGAATGTCCGTAGGTCATTTTGGAGCCATTTGGCTAAAGATAGAAATTTGAAGGTTTTTGAGAAGTTTGACGGAGGTTGAATTTTTTTATATCGGGGTCGGAATCCAATTCCGGATGTTGGAGTAGGTCTGTAATGTCAAATATGACTTGTGTGCAAATTTTGAGGTCAATCGGACGTGATTTGATAGGTTTAAGCATCGGAAATAGAAGTTGAAAAGTTCAAAGTTCATAAAGCTTGAATCGGGGTTTAATTCATGGTTTTGGCATTGTTTGATAAGATTTGAGGCCTCGAGCAAGTCCGTAATGTGACTTGGGAATGGTTGGTATGATTGGTTGGGGTCCCGGGGGACTCGGGTGGATTCCAGGTGGTTAACGGATCAAAAATGGAATTTTGAAAAAGGCTCAAGGATCTGGTTGCTGGAATTTTCGCTCCTGCGGAAATGGGACCACAGAAGTGGCCCCGTAGAAACGTGAAAGAAGCCGCAGAAGCGGTTGGGAGAGAAGGGGAGCAGGGACCGCTTATGCAGTCAGATATCCGCAAAAGCGGAGTCGCAAAAGCGGTAGAGGGCACCGTAGAAGCGTAATTGTTCGAAGGGTCGTGGGCCACAGATGCAGTCAAGGTTCTGCAGAAGAGGGACCACATTTGCGGAAGGAGAATTGCAGAAGCGAAAGGGGCTAGGCCAGTGGAAGCCGCAGAAGCGTCCTATTGCCCCCAAATGCGGAACCGCATAAGCGGCAATATTTCCGCAGAAGCGAAAATGACTGTAGCAGTTTATTGTTTTAAGTTCGGGGTTGAGCTTATTTCAACCTCATTTTTCTTCCATTGGAGTCGATGGGGAGCAACTTGGGGATGCCATTTTCGTCACTTGTCATGAGGTAAGTAATTTATGCTAGCTTTGGGTTAAATACAAGGTTTATA
>MU735598.1:7802-21903 GCA_026770625.1 Nicotiana glauca
TTCTTGTTGCTAATTGTTATGTGATCGAGTACGATGTATAGGCATGGTGACGAGTATCTATACATTGGTGTCTAACATGACCGTGAGTCCTTATAATGTGATTACCATGACTTGGTTATGAACTCCGTGTTTATTGGAGAAATTCTATATGTTGTGAATAACATGTGGACGGTAAAATGATTAATTGATTCTTGGGAGTATTGACTCAAACTGTGGTACGAATATTGAAGGTATATGAATTGACTTGATTAATTGGAGCGTTGGCCCAAATATAGAAGAGTGAATTATGAGATGAGAAAAAAGTAAGAAAGCGTTGTTAGTTGTTCCCTTGCCGGGACGTTTGGCTGAACTTGTTGGATTATTTCCATTGCCGGGATTTTTGTCAAATAATTGCTTTTTTTCATGTCTCTTAATTGTGATTGTTGTTTGGGAAATCAATCTGTTAAATGATATTGAGGATTGGGTTGCACGCCGCAACAATGATATATGAGGGTCGGGTTGCGCGCCGCAATAGTAATACCTGATAAATGGTATAGGTCGGGTTGCACGACGCAAAAGTGATATTTGTGGAGCGGGTTGCACGCCGCAACAGTGATATTTGTGGAGCGGATTGCACGCCGCAACAGTTGTTGGCACTATGTGTTTATATTGAACATTGTTTCCTTGGTTATTGTGAATCTAAGCTGCTTTAGTTGTTATTTGGGAATTCTGTTATTAGTGTTATCTCCTCATAGTATGTTTCCCCCACCCATATTGTTAGTTGTTCGGTATTTTGATTCTGTTGTATATCTATAACTGCACAGGTTTATGTAGTGTCCAGTCTAGCCTCGTCACTACTTCGACGGGGTTAGGCTAGACACTTACCAGCACATGGGGTCGGTTGTGCTGATGCTAGACTTCTGTGCATTTTTGCATAGGTCCAGGTTTTGAGGAGCAGTTGCAGTAGTACGGGAGTAGGATTTCATTATCACGAGACTGAGGTAGCCTTGCAGGCATCCGCAAGCCCGACGTCTCTTCTTTATGCTATTCTCATTTGACTGTTGCCTCATTATTTTCGAGACAGACAGCTTATATATTTCTTTCAGACCATTATTTTTAGTACATCTTGAGTAGTTCATGAGTAATGTGACACCAAATCTTGGGTAGAGGCTTTTAATGATTGTTCCGCGTTTTGATTCGTATTTATAAACCAGGCTTCCGCTATTGTCCTTATTGCATTTCATGTTCAATATTGATGCTATGAACTGTTAAAATAATTGTTTAGTAATAGAAACGGTAATTAAGTTGGCTTGCCTAGCTACCACGAGTAGGCGCCATCACGATCCCGATGGTAGAAAATCCGGGTCGTGACAGGGTGTTAGTTCCTTTCTAAGACCTCTAAACCTGTTTAAAGTAGTATCTTTTACCTTAATCACTTGTACCTTCGTCTCTGCACTCAGTTAATGACAAGAACCCTAAATTGAGGGTTCATCCGAGTTTTGAGACCCCTAGCTATGTGATTTGCTAACTCTTCATCTCTGAACTTGCCTGGCTTCGAAAACCCTAATTTTTGGACCTATTTGTGTTCCTAGATTTGTTTCATCTACTGCTTCATTAATTTTCCGAATCATTGTTTCGATTTTGTTTCTTCATATGACTCTGACTTTTTCCAAACTCTATAAAACCTTTTACTTGATCCCTTCTGGCATGCCTGATGTTTTTATGCTCTTTATATGTGATGAACTTCCATCTAAAATGGCTTTCAAATTTGTGAGTAGTTCAGACCTCCTTCTAAATAGATCTGATTGATTTCTTTCCTTGTTTGCTTATTTCCCTATGATTCGATTTAGGTTAAAACCCTTCTCAGCTTTTATGACTTGGTTCATTCATGGATCAATAATTACAAGATCCTTGACCTTTGATTTACTGGCTACTAAATGATTTTCTTACCTTATTTATACAAACGTGTACTTCAAAATTCTGTTCTTAAATAACTTTTTATGTATTAGCCCCTAATTGCATGCTTTGCACACGATATTTATTTGACTTCTTCCCTTAAATAGTTTTCCCGTTTGAATATAAATTCCTTAATTAAGGGAAGTCTAGTGTGATTGATTCTTAATTGATAATTAGTTCCTTAACTGTTTTCTGACCTTGTTCCTACCTGATTTTTACACTATAAAGGCACTACTCTTTTACAAACTCATCACTCATTGACAGTCTTTATGACTCACACTCACGCAATAGTTGTTATACCCCATTTTAACACGAGTCAAATTAGATTATAACATATTGGTGATTCTGAAGGTTTAATTAGTTAAAGAGTCGCCACCTAATTATTTCAACAGTGAATTAGGATACCAATTTTAGCTGAATAATGTTTAAAATTAACTCTGTTTTATGGTCTATTTAACATTTGAGACTATGGGTAAGGGTTCTAATTAATCCTATAGGGAAGGTTATTGAAGCACCCTACATGATCCGTTAATCATGGTTAACCGGTCAAACTTAGATTAATTTGAATATATAAGTGTAGCAATTCTTAGTATTTGAAAAAAATGACTAAGTATTAAAAAATACGACTATGGTGGATTTATTATGTATATGCTAGTTACTGGAAAACGATTTATTTAAATTGGATGTAAAATACTAGTGTTGTAATATAGTAACGCCACTTTGATTTTGGCCAGTACGATCCAAAGAAAAAGACTTGAAATAAACAAGTCTTGTTTAGTACTAAATTTGTCAAACCTGGACTAAAACACTAACGATATTAACAAAACCAATTAAAAAGGACAAACTTCTAGTTCAAAAAGCAGTAAGGCTCCTTAGCAAATTCTTCTTTACTCTTTTCAATACGTAGTTTAGGACCAAAATCTAAAACTCTTATTCCAAACAGTTGTGGGTTCTTTTTTTTAAGAAAAAATGAGACTTAAGAAAAAGATGTACATGTTGTGATAAATATCACATTATGGTGGATGTCTACTCTTCTTCCATGATCTTAATCTCAAATGGCTAATGACATATTCAATGACATATTTTGTATGTTCAATGATATATTCCATGACATATTTTCTTCACTTTGTATGTCTATATAAAGGCCTTGTAATAGATAGGAAAATACATACAATTAAAGAAGAAAATCTCTCCCTTCTCTCTATCTACATTTCTTGTTCATGTTTTACTAAGTTGCTTATATTTCTTGTTCATGTTTTACTAAATTGCTTTTATTTTATAATACGTTATCAGCACGAGTCTCTAACTAATTGAGATTATTTGCGCTAGTCGGATTTTTGTCTTCTTCCCAACAAGATATACTTGATATTATCTTATGAAGAAAGAAAAATAAAATGTCTTGCCGTGGAAAGGTGAGATTAATTCCATAGTAATTCTCAGGTATTTATATGCTAAAATTGATAAAAGATATCATGACATACTTACTTGTGGTAATAATTATTACGTAAACTTTTATATTAATCATATAGTGAATTGATTAGATTACTAATTTGTGGAGTACTAGAATAGCTTATTGTTTGAGCATGAAATTTTTCTCTTGGTTGGATAGTTGGACTCACCAAAATCTAATAATAAATTAAAGTGCATAACATGGTTTATAAACTTGATTGATATTTTTTTATGATTATTAACTACTAATCTGAAGTTGCTTTTGTAAGAGATATTGTTAGGTAAATATTTTACTTTATTTTTCTCTTTTAAATTCTTGAAATTCTGTAATTTGATTTTATATACAAGCAAAGACAACAAAGTTTGATTATAACTCTAATGGAGTTAGTAAGAAATTATAACCACTAGAAGTGGTAAAATTTCTATGTCTTGCCATGATCAAAGTTATGTATGATCGTGAGCACAAGAAGTGAAAACTCGTCCCATTGAATTTGTTCAATTCTCATTCCCTTAAGAGAATGTGATAGCAATATGTGATAAGTCTGAAAGAAGACAAAATTATTACAGTGAAGGTATCAATGGATGTGGACGTGGTATTAGACGGAATTATAATCGTCATCATTGTGATAATGAGAATAATAAGGATTCTCAAAATAATCCTTCACTCTGTGAGAGTAATATTTGTCATCGATTTGACATGAGATTTTATAAAGCACATACAAATGATTATGGTCCATTCATGATGTGAATGTGACAACATCTTATTTATAAATACATATTCATTCTTCAAAGAATATGAACGTGCTAGTGGTAGTGAATATACCACACTCACCTCTAGAAAGAGGTTTGAGATGATATAATAAAATAATATCATTATTATGGCATGAATGGTCATTGGTCACGTACCTATCGTACACCAAAATATTTTTGCAATTATGGCATGAATGGTTATTGGTCACGTACCTATTGTACGCCAAAATATGTTTGCAATGTGATTATTAAAGGGCAACAATAATACAAGAAACATATCTTGCATATAATTTTGACCATGACCATAATGGTATAACTTTCTTCTTGAAGGAGATATTCACTATATGTATGTTGATGAATATGTGGTAGTACCAAATTAATTGAGAGCTCTAGAAGAGTCAATTATTATAATTTTGGAGAAACACAATTGATTACCAATAAGACATTGTGTAGTAGTAAGTCTCAAAGAAAATTATTTAGTTTCCAAAGTATACGTAAAAACGATTGATTATATTGAGACTATAAATAAAAGAAAGATTTAATATTTTCTATTACCACAACTTGTAGCTGGTATATGTATGTGAAAATCTACCTGCTTTATCCTCCAGTATGTACTGCACATATAAAAGAATACCACAATGAAGTGTAAATCTGAAGTTTATCAATATTGATAATTTATTCAGTTGGCATAATTGATTTAGCCATATCAATTTATGTATGATGTGCAAAAATAATAGAGAATTCACATGGGTAAATATTAAAAGAACTAGAAAGTTCTTTACGAATTCTCTTATATTGTTTGTTCTCATTAATTAGTAAATCAATTGAAAATGGGATTGAATCCCATGAATGCTGGAAATATCAAAGGTGAATATGGGCCCATTCACCTGTCATGTATACCACATAAGATGCATCTATGAGATGGTTACATGCGCGATTATTTGTTAACCCGCAACATGGTGTTTGCGAGGTAACTTGCTCAATAATTTAATTTAGAGCATAATTTACAAATTTGTTATTCAAGATAGTTCATCTTGATAAGTTGGTTTACATCACAGTTAGTTTAGAAAAATAATTTATTGAGTGCCTCCACTTAATAACTAAATAATTGTTTATGAGAACAAAATTTTATATATTAGTTTGATATACGTTATATACGAAAGTATATTATTTTCTCCCCTCATAAGTGGTTCCGGGTCAGGAACCAAATAATTTCATCTTATTATTATTTTGTGCGGTGTATATTTTGATTAACACCATAACACACAAAGATGGATTTTCAAAATTGAGGAAGCAAGTTAGTTTTTTTAACATGAGGGGGAGAAAAGATAAACAATTGAGAAAATGTTATGTGTAATAAATTATCATCTGTACATCTAGATCCTTGAATAAGATAATATGAACTTGAAGTTCATAAAAGATAATTCATCTGCAATATATTGCAAAGCATGTTGGACGCATTTGCTGACCCAAAGAAAGTAACTATATTCTCATTGCAAATGCTCATATTAAGTCCTAGAAGGACAAAGTCTATGGTACACTTAAAGCTTATAGACAATCGGTTTCAAATAAACTTCTTTATAAAGAAGATGAGAAAATGATCATAATAAAGGAGGCAAGTGATCTAGAAGATCACATGACATAACACTTCATAAAATCTCATGAGAGATTCAGGTACCTGAATATATGAATGAAGAGATCTTTGTGTTATGTCTTTATGAAAAATAAGGAGGTTGAAACTGATATAAAATGTTCGTCGACGAAATCTATGATAGATTTGTTTAATTGGTTCATGTACGACACATACAATATTCAATGAGAAGAAATATTTCTCTCATTTAAGTATGTATAAGGCAGATATTACTATAATTTTTGGTAGTAGTAATCTAATTGAAGGCTCTGAAAGAGATACTATAACTCTACCTAAAGGAACAATACTTAACATAAAGAAGTAGAAATGGATATCATATTGAGACAATAGATGAGAATAATCTTGAATATCTCATCATTACCAAGAATGTCTCTAGCCAAAAGAGGGTTATTGAGAAATTCTCATCTTTATCTTGTGGCATGTATTGGATAAGAATTAATGCAATTGAGGCACATTCTACAGTAAACCAAAAAGTTATTGATTCCAATATTTTATACTTTGGCATGATCGATTGAGACACCCTGGAACAATTATAATAAGACGAATTATAGAAAACTCAAATGAGCATTCATTAAAGAATTTAAAGATTCTTTCAAATAATGAATTTTTTTGAACTTAATGTTATCAAGGCAAGTTAATTATTAGACCATCACCAACAAAGGTTGGAATTGAGTCCCCTGCGTTTTGGGAACGTATACAAGGGGACATTTGTGGACCTATTCACCTACCTAGTGGGTCGTTTAGGTATTTTATGGTCTTAATAGACACATCTTCTAGATGATTTCATGTGTGCCTATTGTCATCTCGAAACCTCGCATTTGCAAAGTTAATGGCACAAATAATTTTTTTACAGGTGCAATTTCCCGATAATCCAATTAAGTCTATTAGACTTGATACTGTTGCTGAGTTTTCATCCCAAGCATTTAATGATTATTGCTTATCAATTGGGATAAAAGTGGAACATCATGTAGCTCATGTTCACACTCAAAATGGTCTTGCAAAGTTTTTAATTAAATATCTACAATTGATAGCAAGACCGTTACTCATAAAAACAAGGCTGCCCACTTCTGTTTGGGGTAACACCATTTTGCATGCAACAATGCTAGTTCGTCTCAGACCGACAAATCATCATAAATATTCCTTGTTGCAATTATTTTTGGGTCATGAACCTAATATATCCCATTTAAGAATTTTTGGATGCACAGTATACGTGCCTGTAGCACCTCCATATCGCACCAAAATGGGTCCACAGAGAAGGTTAGGAATATATGTTGGGTTTTAAATTGCCCTCTATTATTCGCTACCTCGAAACATTGACGGAGGATTTGTTTACTGCACGATTTGCAGACTGTCGTTTTCATGAGATACTTTTTCCAAAATTAGGGGGAGACGTTGGTGAAACCAAACGGAAAATTTTGTGGAAAATCCATCATTATCTCATCTTGATCCACATACCTCTATTTGTGAAAATGAGGTACAAATATATAAGGCACTCCTTGTTGCACAAGGATTTTCACAAAGTTCTGGTGTCGATTATGAAGAGGCATATTCACCCGTTATGGATGCTATAACATTCTGTTATCTTATTAATTTTGATGTCCATGAAAAGCTTGACATGCATTTAATGGATGTGGTTACCGCACCTTTATGGCTCACTTGATAATGAGATATATATGAAAATTCCTAAGGGATTTAAAATGCATAACGCACATAATTCAAAGTCCCAAGAAATATTTTTAATCAAATTACAAAGATCTTTGTACGATCTAAAGCAATCAGGACGATTGTGGTATAATCGTCTTAATGAGTATTTATTAAAGAAAGGCTATATAAATGATGCCATTTGCCCATATATTTTTATAAAGAAAACAACATCGGAATTTGTGTACATGCTGTATATTTTGATAACATAAACCTTATTGGAATTCCTATAGAACTCCACAAGGCAATTGATTATTTAAGGAAGTAATTCGATATGAAATATCTCGGAAAGACAAAATTATGTCTTGATTTGCAAATTGAACATTTGGCAAATGGAACTTTTGTTCATCAATCTACCTATATAGAAAAGGTATTGAAACAGTTTCACATGGATGTAGCACATCCATTAAGTACTCCGATGGTTGTTCGATCACTTGATGTGAATAAGGATCCATTCCGACCTCAAGAAAAGAATGAAGAGCTACTTGGTCCCGAAGTACAATATCTTAGTGCAATTGGTACAAGTGATAATATGGCTGATTTGTTCACAAAATCTCTACCGACGTCAACCTTCAAGAAGCTAGTACATAAGATCGGGATGCGAAGGCTCAAGGATGTGAATTAATACTCTCATTAGGGGGAGTTAATGCGCGTTGCACTCTTTTTTCCTTACAAGGTTTTATCTCACTGGGTTTTCCTTGCAAGGTTTTTAACGAGGAAACCAAAAGGCGTATTTCTAAACATGTGTACTCTTTTTCGTTCACTAGGATTTTTTTTTTCCATTGGGTTTTATTTTAGTAAGGTTTTAACGAGGCATATTATCTATAGACATCCAAGGGGGAGTGTTTGTGATAAATATCACATTATGGTGGATGTCTACTCTTCTTCCATGATCTTAATCTCAAATGGCTAATGACATATTCAAATAACATATTTTGTATGTTCAATGACATATTCCATGATATATTTTCTTCACTTTGTATGTCTATATAAAAGCCTTGTAATAGATAGAAAAATACATACAATTAAAGAAGAAAATCTCTCCCTTCTCTCTATCTACATTTCTTGTTCATGTTTTACTAAGTTTCTTATATTTCTTATTCATATTTTACTAAATTGCTTTCATTTTATAACAGTACACAAGTTATAATTTTTGGTTTAAACAGTTAGTTCGTCTATAAAAAAATTCTCAACGTTGTTAGTGGAATCAGTTTATTAATTCATAAAGTGAATCTATAATTTAACACACCGTGTGAAAACTCTTGAAACAACCTTATTTATTATATAAAGCTTAATGGCGACTCCCAAATATTATAAAATCCCAACCTTGAGATAAAACCAAAACAGACAAATAAATCAAGGAACGTAAAAACTAGACAAGAATGAATAAAAAAAAAGAGTAAGAAAGGCGCCATAGGCGCACCAAGCGTTTCACTTATTTTTTTTTATATATGGTACAATGTAGGAAAATGCGTTATATTAACTCCAAGCTCGGGTACGGGCGAGACTTGCATTAAGACTCCGTGGTTTGCTCCACGAGCATATGCAAAAGATAGAAAAAGCAGAAAATTAGAAAGAGAAGTTCAATATCTGGCTGCACATGAAACAACCAAATGAAAACTTCATAATCACTTAGCTCATAGAAACAGTAAGCTCAAAAGATTTTCTAGCATAATGCACTAATTAGAACAACAACATTAAACATATTGTTAGAGTCTATACTAAAGTCCTAACTCAAAAGGTTCTAATTTGAGTTAAGTGAGAATTATTTAAATCTATCGGAATGAATTCTAGGCAATAAATGAACTACTAAATGATGTAAAAATTCTTAAGGACAGATTTTAAGGTTTAACATATATGTGTATTTAGCTTTTGTAACTATGAAAGGATATTCTTGTTTAAACATGCCTTAACTATCCTAAATGATTTATGAACACCTATTCAAGTTGGTAATATAGCATACAGATATGGAGAAAGCATTTGTTATAAAATAACTTGTACAACCAAAGAAACAGCTTATCAACACATAAAATGCGATTATCTTCTGAAATATTTAGTTTGACTCGTATAAGATTTCTAATAGTAAACTCCTAGAATAACCATGGTTGCTAACAAATGGGATATCCAAAGGCATACACTGTTGGTGATAGTGAAAGAAAGAAGTCTTCATTTTATTGATATGACACAAGAAATATTTCAGGTCCATACAGTCAAGCTTAAGCTTCTTACAACAAATTTCTCTAAATGTCACGACCCAAAATCCACTAAGGGTCGTGGTGGCGCCGGACACCTCTGTCAGGACAGCCAACTATCTCATCAATAAATTCCTCTGAAAATCTACGATTTTTCCTTCTATTTTTATAAATAAAAGTTCACTATTTGAATTCAAATTTTAAATAATAACAACTAGTACAAATCCGTTGAAAACCATCCCAGAAATCCGATGTCACAAGTACATGAGCAACTACTAATAAGAGAAATAAAATTCAATATCCGTCCGGAATACAATGGACGAAAAGTAAATACAATACACTGGAAGGGACTACCCTAGCAGCGGTCGCCTCGAAGGGTGCAGCTCATCTAGTCCCAGCGTCATCCAAGCTGCTACGCTTAGCAGGCTGCTAGAGGTGTATATACCTGTGCAACAAAAATGCACAGAAGTGTAGTATGAGTACGTAATCAATGTGTACTCAGTGAGTATCCCGCCTAATTCCGAAGGGGTAGAGACGAGATGGCCGACTTCGACACTCACTAGAGGTCCATTATCAATATTCTATAAGTGTGTGAATAATCATGGACTTATATAGAAGTCCTAACTGTGAAGCCAAATAAACAGGTAAACACCTTCAACAATAAATCAAGGGCTTCCAAAGTCTATTCTTTATTATCTTATCAGTTTATATCAAGCCACATAGGGCCAATTACACATTTACAAATTTCCAAGTAACAAATAAACATGCGCAAATCATACCGAGGTCGATGGCTTGCTCCAACAGAATGTAAGTTGTGCACTGCCGAGGGTCGAGTGGCACGAACCATAGATGCATCTATTATCACCGAGGCATTCGGCCCGTTTCATAAGTAAACACATATCCTGCTCGCTAATCATCCATGCGACGCAGGCACACATAATGTATATGCTCAATTAGTCAAATAAGAACTTATCGGGGAATATTTATTCAAATAAAATCAATTATCCTTTAACAATTTTAAGAAATAAAGCTTAATCCTTTTAGAAATTTACTTACTAATTCGATGTGAGTTAAGCCATTCAAGCTACCAATGTGTTCACAATTAATCTACGTACACATGCTTTTGGGTCCTAACTACCCGGACAATAGCATAATAGTAGCTACGCACGGATTCTCGTCATCTCGTGCGTACGTAGCACCCACAAATAGGAGCACATAATCAATTACTTCACCTATGGAGTAAATTCCCCCTCACAAGATTAGAAAGGAGACTCACCTCGCTCCGAAGACTCATAACCGGCATTCTACATTCTTCCAAAGGCTCTACTTGAGGCACCATGCTCCAAAACTAACCAAAAATCAATTTAATTCCATTAATAAACGCTAAGGTACTCATTATAATTCAATTTAGGACCATTCCTAACCCCGAGCGAAAGGTTGACAAAAAATGCCCTCGGGCCCACGTGACCGGAATCCAAAATTTTTCGAAGATAAAGGTTACCCATGACCTTAGGAACTCAAATATATGATTTTCTCTTAATTCCATACTCAAAATCGTGGCTAAAATCCAAGATTATAATTTTCTAGGTTTTTCATCTAAAACCCTTGATTTTCCCTAATTTTACATGCTAATCTACCCATAATCTATGTATTTAACTTAAGATGTGAAGAAATTACTTACCTCTTTGATGATGACGGAAATCCCTCCTCAAATGCTCTAAAAAATCGCCCCAAGCCATGAAAAATGGGTGAAATGAACCCAAATCCCGATTTTTAAACATTCTGCCCAGCCCAGGTCCGCCCTTCTTCGCGTTCGCGGTCTCCCGCTCGCGTTCGCGAAGTCCAGTCACCCAGACCTTCGCGTTTGTGTAGCCCCAGGCCCACCTTTTCCTTCTATGCGTTCGCAATCCCCTCCTCGCGTTCGCGTAGCAGCTCAGCCCGCCCCTCCGCGTTCGCGACTTCCTCTTCGCGTTCGCGAAGGACAAAACCTGAAGCCTCCTATTTTTCCTCTTCGCGTTCGCGAGACTTGCTTCGCGTTCGCGAAGAAGGAAACCTGATACCAGCAACCAGCAATAGTTTTTAACCCCAAATTCGATCCGTCAACCATCCAGAATCCACCCGAGGCCCCCGGGACCTCAACCAAACCTACCAACCAATCCCAAAACACATTACGGACTTGCTCGAGGCCTCAAATCACATCAAATAACGCCGAAATCATGAATTACACCTCAATTCAAGCTTTATGAACTTTGAAATTTCCAACTTCTATTTCCGATGTTTAGACCTATCAAATCATGTCCGATTGACCTCAAATTTTGCGCACAAGTCATATTTGACATTACGGAGCTACTCCAACTTTCGAAATTGGATTTTGACTCCGACATCAAAATGTCAACCTCTGATCAAACTTCTCAAAAACCTTCAAATTTATACTTTAGCCAAATGGCTTCAAAATGACCTACAGACCTCCGAATTCACTTCTGATCGCGCTCCTAACTCCAGAATCACCATACGGATCTATTCATAGTCTCGGAATCCAAAACGGACATTGATAACACTGAAATGCTCTTCAAGCAAAACTTATGAAATTTCTTCTAAAATGCTAACTTCCACAATAGGTGCCAAAATGCTCCGGGTTATCCAAAACCCAATCCGGGCATACGCCCAAGTCCGAAATCATCATACGAACCTGCTGGAACCTTCAGATCCTGATTCCGAGGTCGTTTACTCAAAATTACAATCCTAGTTCATTCTTTCAACTTTAAGCTTCTCAAATGAGAATTTTCATTTAAATTTAACTCTGATCTCCCTGAATTTAAATTCCTACCATGAGAACAAGTCATAATACCCGAAATGAAGTTGTTCATGGCCTCCGACTGCTGAAAGGAGCTCTGGTACTCAAAACGACCGGTCGGGTCGTTACATTCTCTCCCACTTAAACATACGTTCGTCCTCAAATGTGCTGAGAACTACACGAGTAGTCTGAAATCACTGTTTAGCACCTCATGCACCTTCCGGTGCTATCACAACTCGGTTGAGCACATTAGCTCGATAAATTCTTAAGATATCCCCTTTTATTCAAACAAATAAGCCTCAGAGCCCACTTCCAACATCCGAAATTCTATGCCAGGCCTATTTCCAACATACGACAACCGTATCAATCACTATACGATGTACTCAAACACGAATGCATTACTCTACTGAATTCACACTTGCATTACTTTACCCATAGGACCACAATAACATTTTTGTTTGAATTAATCGAAATTCCACGAACCCGATGCCCCGATTGCACCTCCAGACCTACATGGGTCTTGATCTAACCTTTACAACACCGACACGGCGGAAGAGAGGATGCCGAAATTCATAACCAACTGTTGAATCAACAAATCATTGGGTCTATCCCCTGACATGAGTCATTGCCTCTTTCTGAACCATCTAATGGTCTTAGCTCCTTAATTAACTTCACATAATCCAATTGCATTGGTCCTAAGTCCAATAATCTCGTCTCACCCAGTACGAACTGCTCAGGTAATAAGCCACTTCGGACACAATCAAGAGTCCCATATGATGCCACAATGTGCCAATAGGCTATCGATTAGGATATGATACAAGAGGAAAACGAACTCTGAAACGGAGATCTAATTACCCCGCCCACGAATCATACATGCGACGCGGGCTAACAACTTATACGAGTTTTCCTTAGAAAATGGGAAACATAACACATAAAAGAAACTAGGTGGAAACTGTACTGAACATGACAGAGTTGCGGCGTGCAACCCGATCCAAACAGCATAACCATGGCGGCGTGCCACCCGGTCCACACAATATAACCATGGCGGTGTGCCACCCGATCCACACAATATAACTATGGCGGCGTGCCACCCGATCCACACAATATAACCATGGCGGCGTGCCACCCGATCCATACGTAGAACTCACATAAGGAGATACACATCGAGCTAAATCGCTCACCACATGAAAATACCGAATATCGGTTATAAACATGCTGAGGTGCATAATACCATCCCTGAGGAAACATATAGCGCTATAGGCTACAAAACTCAAGCACAACTGAGGTGCGATACATGATATGAATCTCAAGAGCCATCCTGCTCATATATCATTACCGCTACGCGGAACCTCAACACATAAGAAATTTACGAAGCTGTTTCACAACTCATACGGCGCAATACATCATTATCTAGAATAGCTGATGACAGAATAACACCCCCACTGTTCCCCCATAGGGAACGCTCGCTGAAACGAACACAAAACTGGCCTGATATAAAGCCCTGTTCACATATAAATCAATCCACTGATCTCAAGCCGATTTCTGATTGCACCAACTTGGCTAATAACCTTTCAAAGGTTCATAGTAACTCATTCTTCCTCATAACATATAAGAACAACCATTATAACC
>MU735598.1:38775-50967 GCA_026770625.1 Nicotiana glauca
TTCCAACCCCGTACTCCCCTTTCGTCGAATCTTAGCACATCCCCTCAAATCATCAAAACCCTAGCACCGCTTTGAAGGTCTATGGTAGCGGCGCCACCTCAAAACAACCCCAAACTTACAGCCTTTGGCCACTAGACCACCCTCACCCCAAATTCACGTTCAGTTTCCTTCGAATCATCTTAGAACCCCTCGAATATTAGATCGAAGATGAAAACTGAATTTCCAAAGATTAAAATCGAGGGCCTGTTTTGAAGATTTGAAGTCGAAACAGGTTATATTCATGCGTTCTCGTTTGAGAACTCATGATTAGAACCTGTTTCGACCCAAAATCAAGGGATGCCGAGGATTTGTTCAAGTTGAGCTAGTCAATCATCTTAGGTATTTCCCCATTTCCATTCTTTGGATTTTGTTATTTAATTTTCATTTTTCTCCTTTTCTCCTTTTTCCATTTTTTCTGTTTCATCTCATTTTTCTCAACTTCATTCGATATGCTTCTTTTCGGATTAATTTCCTGTCACGTCAGTTTGTTTTGATTTGGTAATTGGTCTTGACTCGTTGATTTTTTGGTCAATTGTTAAAGTTAGTCAGTTTGTCGATTGGTTAGAACATTTCCGATTTTTGCAATCGATAAACATAAGTTTGCCCATAGGCTAAGGATTAGTTCATCACAATGTTTGAATCGCTTAGTCGGTCGTCACGTTTGTTTTGAATTGCTTGGTCAGTTGAAATGCTTTGAAAATACTTGAACTGTTGTTTTGGTTGTCACCTGAACCTACCGTGTCATTCCCTATAAGTGTGTTTTGAATCATTGAAATCCTTGGTCTTTTGTTTGATGGTGTTTATCATACCTGAGTTCTATTTTTTGAACTGTTGATTGTTTTAATTAATCGAATTGGTTATAGTTGTTGGGGGTCTGGTACAGATTGAAGGGTAATTGCGTTAGGGTAGTAATTCCAGGCAACTCAGGGGGTAATTTGGGAATTGAAAATTGGAAGAATTGGTTAATCTGAGTGTTCTGTCCACTAAGCACTAATGTACCATTTAAATATTGTATTTATTTAATAAAAGTGGGGAACAAGACATAATGGTATTAAACAATTAGACACCCATAACCCCTGAATTAAAAATTAATTAGACATATGGTAGTGGGGTTCAAGGAATATCATGGGTAAGAAGATGTTTTCCTAATTGTTTAAGTGTTTCAAGGGCTGTGAAAGGGGCCTGTTCTGGGTATAAATAGAGGATCTGGACAGAGATAAAGGGGGTTCTTTTAATCAGTGAAAAAAAGAGCATTTTAAGCGAGTTTTGAAAAACTGAAAAGAAACACGTCTTTAATCAATCTTAGAGGCCAGTCTGAGAGGGGTTTGGAGATTAAACATAAATAGAGTCTTAAGCAATCGGTTTGAGGGAGTCCAATATACAAAGATAGACATCAATTTGAGAGAAAAAAAAATCAATTTTAAGTGCTTTATGTCATTTTCAGTTGTGAGGGAGGTACTATTCTATGGAGAAATACTGTTTCATTGATCTCCAAATAAAGACTTGAGTTCTTGACACTGGTTCCTACCCCTTTTGATTGCTGAACTTGTTCTGAAGTCTATTGACTCTTCTTTTGGGTGTATTCGAGTTCAATTGAACTTGTTTTGGGTATTTGCTGTTGTTACTGGCTTTTCAACTCATTCTGTGCTGCTAGAGTGTGTTTCTGGGTTTAAAAAAAATTGGTTGTGATATTCATTTGAGTTTGATTTGTTGCTGCTATTACACTGCTATTGCTGGTCTTACTTCTTCCTCCTATTTTGCAATTTCCAGGTACACTCCTGAAATTGGCCCAATGTAGCTGTTGAGTTGAAAGCTGAAATGAACTGTTTCCCCTGGAATCTATGCATTCAAGCTGTTTTAGTTGCATGATAGTAGATGATTCGTATGGGTTTAGGATCATTTTGATTTGTTTTTACATTGTGCAACTGGATAAATATTAGACTGTTTGGATTTGAGCTAAGACTGCCCTGGTTTTATAATAACTGGTAACTATTAAACTGATTAGATTTGAATTAAAACTGTTTGGATTTAGCTTGTGGGCTATTAAACTAATTGAAAGTACCCTTACCAGCATGTGAATTCTTCCGACTAGCAGTGTTTTTTTTTTATTTCTTGAATTGATTCGTGTTGTTGAGATAGTAAAGTTTGAACTCATAATTGAAACAGACTTTGAAAGCAATCATTTGAACTTGATAATGATGTCTTCTTAGTTCATGGACGTTCATGTTGTCATTGAGTAATGCAAAAAAACCAGGAATCAAAAACCATTAAGGTACAGCTGTTTCAGAATGCTCTAATCATGTCAAAACTGGTTCATAAACTCCATCAGTTAGAAAATTGTTCAAAGGCTTGTTTCTGTCCAATTGCTTAATTAGCTTAGGGTTGAACTGAGGAGCTTCATTCTCCCCTTGGGTGGAATCGATACTTGCCTAAATGCCACAACCGTTTGGGCTTGTCTTTGGCTTACAGCAGGCCCAGATAATTTCCTTCAAGGGATTGGCATCGAAATTGGTTATTGCTGCCATTCATAGGCAGGCTAGGAAGTCTATTAATTTAGACTTGGTTTGAAGGCTACCATACACAACTTGAACATCGTATAAGTTTGGGCTTTCGAGTTAGGTAGCGGGTTCAAATTAAAAGGTTCCCCTTTTGTTTGAATCCGGATTTGAACTCGAAGTCTGAAATTTATAATTTTAATTAATTAGGACTTTTATTATTAGAGACAAACTAAATAGAAAATCGTAGTTCACTTTAGGCTTGCCTTTAATAAAAAATGAGACGAGTTTCGCCAAATAAAACGCACAAATTGCGGGGCCCTCATTAAATGGTTATAATGAATATTTAAATTTCGGGAGGGGCCATTTAGCGAATTTCGCAGCCATCCCCAAAGATAATAATGCGTTAGTATCTTTAGGCGCGTGTTTAATAATTTTACATTCTTAAACTCGGGTGTGCATTTCATGTGACCCAAATGTGAATCCCAAAATGTTGAATAAGATGTGTTCCGGATTGCGGGTACATTTCATGTGATGCGATCCAAAGACCTGTTTTAAACGACGTTCAACTTTTTTTAAAATTTGAATAAAAGCGGTTAAAAGTTAAAATTTGCATATAGGTTCGTAATGTATTAAATCAAATAAATAAGCCGAATATGACAGTTGAGTGACCGTGCTAGAACCACGAAATTCGGGAATGCCAAACACCTTCTCCCGGGTTAATAGAATTCCTTACTCAGAATTCTGGTTCGCGGACTGTAATACAGAGTCAATCTTTTCCTCGATTCGGGATTCAAACTGGTAACTTGGGACACCATAAATCTTCCAAGTGGCGACTCTGAATCTTTAATAATAATCCCATTTCGATTGTCCTTTAATTGGAAAAACTCCCTTTACTACACCCTTCACGGGGTGCAGTAGGTAAAAAGGAGGTGTGACAGCTGCTATTACACAACCCTGGAACCCACCAAGGTCCTTTATCTCGTATTGACATGATGTTGCGCAATCAAACCACCAAATTCCTCGAAATCCTTCCGTTAGCATTTCATGAACACTCTTAATCTCTAGCAACATCCACATATTCGACATATTAGTTGATAGCCAGAAAAATCCTTCGTAGAAACTTCGCCAACAACGCGACCATTCATCTTCTCATAGGAGATAACCCACATGTTGAAACTACATGCCGACATCTTCCAACAAAGCTGCACTGCCCAACTACTACGAAATCAGCAACCCATCCTGAGCCCATGCTCACTCACTAGCTGCACAAGTCCATTCACCACATGGATATCAACTAAAGGCGCAACAATACATTCCAATCTAAAGTCATATTGTATCCGTCTTCATATCAAGCAACTCCTTTCTGATGCACCCAATTTCCCGTCGTATGACAGCCAATATTTCAAATCGAGCTCGCAGACCTAGTCACTAACTACCATAAATCCCAATGCACTCTAAACTTTTCCTCAAGGTGTGTAGTTATCCTGCCACTGAACCCATATGCTACTCTGCCACTCTCCCACTTTATTCAAACTTACTCCTTTAAGCAACTATTCAACTCCTATTTCTCACACTTGGCCTTCTAGGAGTTTAATCACCACAAGACACTTCCCATATGCCCTTCCTCATCCTTCGTTGCCCAGTCAAATATGAAGGATGAAACATCACGCACGACATCTACAGTACCATTACAATTTCTCAATTTCGGATTTAGAACCATCGCTTCACGTCACATAAGATTGAATGGGAAGGAAATGAAGGCATAAGCCTCAAGGGAATCAAACAACACGATGATGAATCAAGAAGGGAAATGCTCCTAACAACCATGTAGCCTCTCAAAGATAAATACAGACATATCTGTACCGATCCGCAAGACTCTACTAGACTCGCTCATGACTCGTGAGACCTAAGTGAACCTAGTGCTCTGATGCCATGTTGTCATGACCCAAAATTCACTAAGGATCGTGATGGCACAGGACACCACTATCGGGCAAGCCAACACCAAGAAGTTAATAAAATTTCCATTTTAGTATTTATTGAAATCATTCCTTTTATATATTAAACAATAAATAATGAAATTCATTGAAATAAGATGATGTCTTTAACAAACTTAATATTTAATAATACCATAATCATCCCAGAACCCGGTATCACAAGTGCATGAGCTATTTCTAGGAAATCTAATAAAGTACAATAACTGTCCGGAATACAAATTAGACAGAAGGTAAATACTATACACTGAAAGAGACTATGCCGATTGTGGATCGCCTCGAGATATGCAGCTCACCTAAGTCTTTGTATCATTCATGCTGCTACGCCCATTGGGCTGCTAGAGTTATATGTGCATGTACAACAAAAATGCACAACAAGTGTAGCATGAGTACAAAAATAACGTGTACTCAGTAAGTATCCCGTCTAATCTCGAAGAAGTAGAGATGACAGGTCGACTTCAACACTTACTAGTGTTCCAATAATAATATACCAATAATATAGTAAATAGAGGGTTTTTATAAAAAAAATGATTGTAACTCAATAGCATGAAGAAAGTAAAATATTCTCTTATTCATAGGAAAATTCCCAAATTTGTTTTCATCATTTATACATTTATTCTCAATCCAGTAAGCAATATCCTTATTTATAAATATCAAGGCAAGCAATACAAGCATGCGCAAATCATGTCGAGGACGTACGACCCGATCCAACAATATTTAAATTGTTCACTGCTAGAGGGTCGAATGGCACAAACTATAGATACATCTATTTAATCTACCGAGACATTCGGCCCGTTCCACAATAGATAAACACATTCAAACAGTCAAATAAAAGATTCATCAAGGAGCAATTATTCAGGAAAAGGCAAGTTTCTCTTTTAAAAGTCAAGAAGTGATATCTAGCCTTGTAGAAATTTTTACATTCCATATGTGTTTAAGAATTTTTAAATTGACAATAAGGTTGTAAATATGACAAGCAAAGCATGCCTTTGGGCCCTAGACTAATCGGACTTAAGCATAATAGTAGCTACGTACGGACTCTTTTTACCTCGTGCGTGCGTAGCCCCAACAAATAGGAGCACATAATCAGTTAACTCATCTATGGGGACAACTCCCTCTTACAAGATTAGAAAGGAGACTCACCTCGCTCTGAAGTTCCAAAACTAACTTCTAATCCCTTCTGACGACTCAAATCGATGCTCAATGCTCCAAAACTAGCCAATAAATAAGAAAATCCATAAATATATGCTCTAATACTCACAACAATACAATTTAGATAAATTCTTAACTCCATTTGAAAAGTTGACAAAATCGTCCTTAGGCCCACATGACCAGATTTCGAAAAAACTCACAAAATCCGACAACCCATTCCGATACGAGTTCAACCATACCAATTTTATCAAATTCCGATAACAACTTGACCTCTAAATTTTGAATTTTTGTTCTTGGAAAGTTTTACAAAAATCTTGATTTCTTCTATTGAAATCCGAAATAAATAATGAATATAACCATAGAATCATGAAGTACAATCACTTTCGGATATAGAACACTTACCCCATCCATATGGTGAAAATCGCCTCAAAAATCGCTTCAATCCGAGCTCCATAGCTCCAATTATGATAAAAATGGCCGAAACCTCGAAATATAGCTTCTGTCCAGGTATTTACTCTTCGCGATCACGGAAAATGCTTTGCAATAGCGAAGCACAACATTTCTCAGCCCAAAATTTGCCTTTTGCGATCTTGGAAAATTCTTCGCGATCGCAAAGAACAAACGCCCAGCTCTTTCAAATAATCTCTAGTATAATGGCCATAACATTTTGTACAAAATTCCAAATTTCAAATGGTTAAACGTTTTGAAAACTAGACTCCAAGAAATACCACTTTCATGCTTTGATCATCTATCAGTTCCTTGTAGATTACAAGATATAAGCTTCCAAAGTCAATAATGTGCAACATAAATTTCTTCTTTGCGATTTCCAAACTCTTCCCGGATAGGCTATAGTGTACCACTCATAACTTTTGTACACAACTCCAAATGCCAAATGGTTTGATTTTCTGAAAACTAGACAAAGGGCTACAATTTTTATTTTTGGATTATCTCCAAATTCCTTATATATTGCGAGATACAAGCTTCCCAAGTCGGGTCAGTGCAACAGAAACTTTCCTCTATGAGATTGTGAGTCACTAGCAATTTTCTCCCATTTTACCCAGTTCATCGTGATCATGTAGCACACTGCTGTAGCCAAAACCAGCAGCTAAAAATGGTCAAGAAATGGCCCGAAACTACCTAAAAACTCACTCGAGCCCCTCGGGACCCCATTCGAACATACCAACAAGTCTCAAAGGGTATCACGAACTTAGTCGAGGCCTCAAATCACATCAAACAACGCTAAAACCATGAATCGCACTACAATCCAAGCTTAATGAACTTTAGAATTTCAAACTTCTATATTTGATGCCGAAACCTATCAAATCACGTCCGATTGACCTCAAATTTTGTACACAAGTTATATTTGACATTACGAACCTACTCTAACTTTCGGAATCGGAATCCGACCCCGATATCAAAAAGTCCACTTCGGTCAAACTCCTCAAAAACCTTTAAATTTCTATCTTTAGCCAAATGACTCCAAAATGACTCATGGACCTCCGATTTCACTTCCGATCACTCTCCCAATACCAGAATCACCATACAGAGCTATTTCCATACTCGGAATCCCAAACGGACATCGATAACACTGAAATGCACTTGAACCCAAACTTATGAAATTCTTTCAAAAATGCTAACTTCCACAACAAGTGCCGAAACATTTTCGGGTCTTCCAAAACCTGACCCGGACATACGCCCAAGTCCGAAATCATCATACGAATCTGTTGGAACCTTCGAATCCCGATTCCGAGATCATTTACTCAAAAATTCAATCTTAGTCCATTCTTTCACCTTAAAGCTTCCGAATTGAGAATTGTTTTCCCAAATTAACTCCGAACTTCCCGAAATTTAATTCCGACCATGCGTACAAGTCATAATGCCTGAAGTAAAGCTACTCATAGCCTAAAACCACCGAAGAACACTCTAAAGCTCAAAACGACCGATCGGGTCGTTACAATTTCGAGAGTGGATGTCAATTTTCATTTTACTTTCAATAAATTTCCTTTTACGAGCCCAAAAAATTCCATGTAATGTAAATAAATAAAAGTATATATTGTAGTTGTATAATTAATATATATATGTATATAATTGCGTTAAATCATTATATAATAGATCTTTGACTATGGCATCATAACTAATCTCCACATCTATTTCATTTTTATTCTTTAGCGTATTCAGAGGCGGATCCGCAGTGTTATGGTTCATGTGAATCCGTGGTCCTCGGATTAAAGTATAGATATGTTGTATATAATTTGGAAAAAATATATTTGATGGAACTCATGGTCAAAAAAGACGTAGTACTACACTGGTATTAGTCTATTATTTTCAATAGCCTAAGGTTAGGGGATTGAATTCCTACCAATTTGTTTGTTTAATTTTTTAAAAAATAACGGTGCACCTATCCTTCAGAAATTCTAGATCCGCCTCTGAGCGTATTGACAAATTCTTCCAATCTTTTTGTTCGTAGAATTGTGAGGCAAAATATATCCAATAATTGGCTTCATAAACATATCATCAATAAATTAGAACAAAAATATCAAAGTTTACACTTTTCTCACACCACAACTTATTTTCATAACTTCAACAAAAGAACCACTAAACTCACATATATTCTGAATGAAAAACATATTACTCCAAAAATCAAAGGAAAAAAAAAACAATTCTCAAAAATCAAGGAAAAAAAAACCCACTAGACATGCAATAATTTTGCCTTTTTTTTTAGTTGATTTTTGTACACACTTTTCTAATTTCACCTTGAGTACCAGTGAGTACTTGAATCCTTCCCATTTTAACCATAGATTCACCAAAATCCTTGAAAAAAGTAGAACCATGGTTAAGTGCTTGTTCTTTGAGATAACTCTTGGTTTCTTTATCATCAAGTAAAGCAGAATCAGACGTAAAAAGTCCTCTTCTTTTTGCTACAAGATTATAATAAGATGTATCAAATGTTCTAATACTTCCTGGATCCATCTCTACAATGGAGTTTTGATCAGTTGGAGAACATTTCATTTTCAATCTTCTTATGTAGTTTGGATCCAAAGAAGGATCTGCATCTCCTTTCCCAGTAAAGTTGTATAGACGATTGTTGAATGATGAGCAATGAGATATTCCAATTGTGTGAGAACCTATATATAAGTTGTTTTTTCAACAACAACAAAAAAAAAGACACAAAATTAGAATATTAGCTAGTTTGCATGCATGTCATAGCATTGAGGAAAAAAAAAAGACATTCCGGTACACGAAATGTCCTGAGTTCACGCAAAGCCCGAAAAGAGCCGCACTCGAAGGGGTATAATATAGACAGCATACCCTAATGCATGGATTAGTGGTTGCTGCCACACCTCGAAGTTGTTTTTCAACAAACAAAGAAAGCATAAAATTCGAATATTAGCTAGTTGCGTGCATGTCATAACATTGAAATGTGTATGTAAAAAAAAAAAAAACATCCTCTTGCATAAGGCATTCGTGTTCGTGCAAGATCCGAAGAACGATCATATTCCAAGGGGTATAATATAGACAGTCTAACTTAATGCAAACATTAGTGGTTATTTTATCACAGTTCGAAAACGTGACCTATAGATCACATGGAGACAACTTTACCGTTGCTCCAAGGCTCCTCTTCGAAATATGTATAATTAAGTAAATAAAAAGGTTTTATCAATTTAAGATTTTAGATAACATAATCATATATTTCACGATATGGTTGAAAAATTAGTAGAATTATACCTGATAATACTACTAGGTCCTTGACACTTAATCCCCTTTGCAAGAATCCGTGTTTCAATGATGTTATATTTGCAAATGGAGGAATTAAATTAAATAAGGCTTCAGTTATATTTGAGACCCTTCCATCTCTTCTCCCTGTTTCAACTTCCCAGAATGGCCCCTTGACCTACAATTTTTTTACAAATACAAAAAGAACATTAATAAGATGGAGTAATATGTAAGACTAGTATGGAATAATAATGAGTACGTAATAATGCGGAAATAAGAGTAGTTTTATCATATACCACAATGTGTTAAACCACATAGCATACCGTGACGGAGCCAAGATTTTCATTAAGGGTATAAAAAAGCTAAACATTAAATATACAAGAAGACCATTTGGATTCAACATATTTACAGTGGATATGCATAATTTTTTTTTACTAATTATGCAATATAATTTTTTGACGAAATGTCCATTAAGCGGCATAACGTAATTTGAAAATAGGTTGGTAAAATCTAAGATGTAAGCAACACTTACCGCAACTGTGACATCTCTAGCTACTAGGGCAACAATATCGGCACAAGAAACTATCCCAGGGCAAGATTTTTCTACTGCAGTCTTCACTTTATCAATAATTTGAAATCCTCTAAGGCTTAAATTTGGAATTGCATCCTTCTCAGCTTGTTTAGTTGGGGAATCCAACAGAACTGAACCATCACAACCCTGTCAAAGTAGAAAATATATTAATTCATGTTAGATCATATATAATGCCAATGTCATACGCTTAAAGAAAATAGTAATCCAGCGCATGAAGCATCTCGCATTCACGCAGGGTCTGGGAAAAAATCGCATCCCAAGGGGTATGATATAGGTACCCTGACATAAGCGTCACTGGTTGATCCTATGGCTCGAACCGGTAACCGTAAGTCACACGGAAACAATAAGGGTTTCGGGAAGGGCTCCACCCAAGGGTATGATATAGGCAGTCTGCCCTGACGCAAGCGTCACTGGCTGATCCTACGACTCGAACCAATAACCTAGAAGTGACACGGATACGATAGTACAATTGCTCCAAGATCCCCTTCAACGGCATATACTAAAATGGTAAAAAAAATCAAAGAATTCATTTTTCTTTTTGCATGCATACCCTAACGAAACAATCGTGAAAGTGCATTCTCAACAAAGGAGCAGCGAGACTGGGGACTCTGGAAATAACATCATCAATAACTTCCTTCACTATCAACTCGAGATGAGGACATTTTTTGTGGTAAAAACCTACTTTGAGTTCTTTCCCATTTGCATGGTTTGAAGCAAATGCAAAGAAGATCAATGAAATCAAGAAACAACAATGTGCAAATTTTGAAATTGCCATATTACTTGGCTAAGCTCAAAGTAGACAGTGTGTTTGAAGCAAATGCAAAAAGAGCATCCTCTCATTTTATACTTAATTTTAGCTTTAGAATATTTGAATCAGTCGTGAAGTGATCAGCTGTCACGACAGCTTAGGTCTCTCTACTTTAATGCTTTCAAATGGATTAAAGTACCACTTGAACCATATAGAATTATTATAAAATATATTTGTCTGTGGCCAACTCAAATTGTGGTTTTGATAATGTCTAAGACGAGGCGGTGAAGGTATTTCCTCACGATATACATAATTGGTGATATTAGTATTAATATATATTTTTTCTTAACCATTGGGTGTTAGAAAATTACCAGCATAATTAATTTATAATATTCGCCTCGAGTAAATACAGTATGGGGTAAAGGACTCTTGATCAAGCACATCAGGGAACTTGAAATCTCTAATTTAATTATTGGTGAAGGATCTCAACTATTCCATCAAGAAGGAAAAAAAAAACAATTCGGTGCAAGAAGTATTTCGCGTTTACATATGATCTTGGGAAGAACAATATTCAAAAAGGTGTAATGTAGGTAGTTAACCTTGATACAAGTATCGGTGAGTAATTTAACGACTCAAACATATAACCTATTGGTCGCACGAACACAACTTGAACATTGTTCCAATGGTCTGAAAGTATGCTACACCGTTTAGAACAGTTCATTGGGGAATGTGATTTTCAGCACTTTTAGTACTAATTATAAGATTATTAATTTCGTTGACTTTGCTAGTAACATGCCTCTATCGGTTATCTTCTTAATAATAACAATAATAATAATAATTACTTGATATGGTTTTTCCAGGCAAGATAAACATGACAGTTACAACGTAACTACAACAGAAGTATATGTATGGTTGCTACAAATTAAGAAGCAATTTGAACATAGAAAATATATTTGCTTGTTTAATCAATTATTATTCAGTTTGTGACTAGGTGAAGGTTTACATGAATGATGTGTATGCACGTTAACTAAGGCTACTAATCATTTTTTAACTATATAAAAAATAACCATTATTGGAGAGCTACGATACTAATTGCCAGTAACAATTTGATACAATGGGAACCATTGAATTTTTAACTGAGAGTGTGTTTGGTACGAAGAAAAACAATCATGTTTGGTTGACTTAAATATTTTGAAAACTCATTTTTCTTCAATTGGAGGAAAATGTTTTGCTTATGAAGAGATATATAGTTAGCAATTGATCACGCCCAAGTATATCCTCTAAATAGGATTCTGCGGACGTTGCAAATAAAACCTGAGTATTATGCCCAGGGTCGAATCCACAGAGAGTCAACCTAACAACTGCTACCTTTAGACCCACTCAATTCTTAGAACCAGCTTCCAAATACTTTTGAATCACTGTTGAGGTTTCTTTATAAACTAGAATTGTAGAAAAATA
>MU735603.1:0-51487 GCA_026770625.1 Nicotiana glauca
AATTCATAGACTAGTTTAGTCTAGCTTCTTATTTTTCGTTTTAGCCTGGTGTAATAAGGAGGTCAGTAGTCAGTAACAACAATAACAGTAACAGCAAGATCAGAGCTTCATGGTAGTCCCAACTACCAAAACTTTCTGAACTACACGCGACCTGATTCCCTTATAACCTGGGATATGTAGGCTGTCCAAAATCAGGACTCGATTGCACCTTTTCTTTTATTTTTCTATTACGATATGGTCAAAAATTAGTCACATGGTTCACTTTATCTTTGCCCGAAAACTCTTCGTATTTCCGAGCAAAGAGGCGCAGCTGTGAACACCTAATTTTTTACCGTATTTAGATTTTTCACTCTACGTATTTTAGCTTTTGTTTCATTGTTTTTATAGGATAAAAATACAAATTTTAAAAGGTCAATTATTACTATTAATATTATTATTATTATTAATTTTTTTAAAATAATATTAAATCCGAAAAAAATCCGAAAATATTAAATATTTTTTTTATTTCGATTGGTTTTAAATAATTGAAAAAGGAAAGAAAGTTGGAATTAAAAAAAAAGTTAAAAGTGGCTGAAAATTAAAAAAATCAAACGTAAAAGAAAGTTGAATTTTTAAAAGAAATTAAAAGAAAGTGACCTTTTCTTTTATTTAAAAGAAAATGGAAAATTTTAAAAAATAAAATTAATTAAAGTTATAATTTAAAAAATAAAAGTAAAGAAAGGTGAGATTTCTTTTTATAAAAAATAAAAGCATTTTGTAAGTGGGATTTCTTTTAATTAAAAAAAGATAGTAAAATAATAAAATAAAAAAAATTTGAAAATTTTCGAAAAATTTTGCTATAAATAGAAGAGAAAATTTAGGAAGAAGGGGGTTTGAAAAAGAGGAGAAATATAGGAGGAGAAGAAAAAAAGAATGGAGAGGAGATAACAGTATATACTAGATATATACTCTGGATACACTCAGTATACATGGGCAGAATTTATTTTTGGAGAGTTTCTTTTGAGAGTTTAAGCTAAGAAATCTGAGTTTCTAACTTTGGGTGCATTCAAGTGGTCTATTTGTTGATTTATTAGTAGACCCTGGATCAAATAATACCGATGCATCTTTACCGCTGACGGAAATAATACTTGTGATGACGGCATCTGAGGCCAATGCATCTGGCCTGGCTCGAAGAGAATAGAATCTAGCTGGAGCACCGACTGTCTGGCCTCTACCTGACTGAGTAGTAGCTGGTTGACCTCTCCCTGTCTGGCCTCCACCCCTGTGACGGCCTCTACTAGCCTGCCCTCCACCTCTAGGTGGCTGGGCCGTTTGTATTGGAGTCACGGGCTGCTTCCCATGCTGTACTGCCTTGCCCCTAAGCCTGGGGAAGTATCTCCTCATGTGGGCCGTGTCCCCGCACTCAAAACAACGTGTTGCGGCAACCTACTATCCGGATGGCTGACTCTGAATACCAGAAGATCCACTAGAAGAAGCCTGAATAGCCGGTGGGCGATATAAACTCTCTGGCATAGCACTGAAATAAGAACTGGAGGAGTCCGGAGGACATGGATACCCACTGGATGAACCCTGAATAGCTGGCGAGCGATAGGAACTCTCTGGCATAGCGCTGAAATAGGAGCGCGCTGGAGCACCCCGAGCAGGTGGTGGTGCTGAAACTAGGGGCCTACTGGGCTGACCCCTCCCAAAGTGACATCTGCCCCTAGCTGGGGCACCTCTAAACTCTCCTGTGAATCTGGCCCTCTTATCCTGCTGCATCTGCTCTCTACCCCTCAAACGGTAACCCTCAATCCTGCGAGCAATCTCAAGTACTGGCTGATACCCAGTGCACATCTCTACCTCTCGGGCCATACCCGACCGGATAGTGGGGTGTAACCCCGCAACGAACCTCCGTACTCTCTCTACCTCCGTGGGAAGTATCATAAGTGCATGGTGAGACAACTCAGAGAACCTCGCCTCATAATCAGTCACTGACATCTGACCCTGCTCTAGATGCTCAAACTGATGATGCAACTCTTCATTCTTAGAGGGTGGAATGTACCGATCAAGGAATAACTGAGTAAACTGACCCTAAGTGAGGGGAGGAGAGTCTGCTGGCCTGCTAAGTGCATAAGACTGCCACCATCTACGGGCCCTGTCCTCCAGCTGGAAAGTAGTGAAGTCGACTCTATGCGACTCCAATATCCTCATGTTGTGCAGTCTATCCCTGCACCTGTCAATGAATTCCTGGGCATCCTCATGACGCTCACCCCCGAAGATTGGAGGGTGCAACCTGGTCCATCTGTCCAATAACTTCTGCGGATCACCGTCCACAGTTGGCCTGGGCTGGGGTGTCGCTGCAGCAACTGGCTGAAACCCCTCCGCGGGTAGTGCACCCGGAGTATGATAAACTGCGACTGTATAACCTGGGGCATGTGCGGTAGGGGTCTGTGCTCCCCCTTCTGCCTGTGAGGTAGCTGGATCTACTAGAAATAAACCAGCCTGAGTCATAGTATCCATGAACCGAAGCATGCGGCCCATGACCTCCTAAAATCCCGGTGTTGTCATGAAGTCCACCGGAGTAGGCATATCTGCGGGCACCTCGCCCTGCTCCTTAATAATGGGATCCCTCACAGGATCTGCTGGTGGTGCAACTGGAATAACCCTAGGATGCCCTCATCCCCTACCACAGGCCTGTGCCCTCCCCCGACCTCTACCTCGGCCTCTGGTAACGGGGGGAGCAACTCCTCCAGGGTCCGGAATGGCGGTACGGGTCCTCACCATCTGTGAGAGAATAGAAGAGGAAATTTAGTGCGCTGACAACTACACGATGGAAACGAACAAAGAGTAGTCTTTCCTAATACCCTATAGCCTCTCGAAGATAAATACAGACGTCTCCGTACCGATCTACAAGACTCTATTAGGTTTGCCCATAGCTTGTGAGACCTACGTGAACCTAGTGCTCTGATACCATGTTGTCGAGACCCATTTTTCATAATAGGTCATGATGGTCCCCGACACCACTGTCAGGCCAGCCGATGCGGAAATGTGATTAAATTCTCATTTTACTTTAACCGAAGACAATTATAATAGATTTTTAGAATTAAAGGTAAGACCAGTAAAGATCATAATGTATCAAAATAACAATACAACCCAAAAATATATGTCTACTACTGTGTGTGTCAGAATCTAGTGTCACAAGCTACGGGCGACTAGTAGAATATACTCAAAAGAATGATATACTATCCTACTGTCTGAATCAGGATAGAAAGAAACAAAAGTACAAGGAAGGACTTCTGCGGCTGCGGATCGGTATGAAAGAGAAGCAGCTCACTGTTGAAGTCCCAAGCGTGCTCACCAGAATGATGTCCAGATCCACCTGCCTCAAATCATGTACATTTAAGTACAGAAGCGTAGCGTGAGTACATAAACAACATGTACCCAGTAAGTATACCATCTAATGTCGAAGAAGTAGAGACGAGAGATCGACTTGATACTTACTAAGGTCAAGATAATATAATAATAATGTGAGATATACAGCATGAAGGATCTCCAATAACACAAGTTTAAAAGAAAAGTCATATTCATGTTCTTGACCATAATTTAATTACCATTTTCCCTTTTTCATACTTAACAAGTAATCATTTCACGTTTAAACTTAATCATATATATCATGCGCAATCATGCCGAGGTCGACGACCCGCTCCAACAGAAAATAAATTGTGCACTACCGAGGGTCGAACGACCCAAATCATAGATGCATCTATTCTCACACCGAGGCGATCGGCCCGATCCATAATTATCAAGAAAAAAAATATCAAGAATGCACACAAGGCTCAGTTATATACAAGGAAACTCCTACCAAGACTCAACAAGCTCATATGTTCACTTTTCATTCCCTCAAGTCTCTAGCAAATCATAAATGATCATATTGGAAATAAAAATAATAGATATTCCCCAATTTGGCATGATGTGGGTCCTAAACTACCCAAGCAATTAACATTATAGTAGCTACGCACGGACTCTCGTCATCTAGTACGTACGTATCCCCCGCATTTAGAAACAATTACTCATTTATAATCCTATGAGGACAATTCCCTCTTACAAGGTTAGAAAGGAGACTCACCTCGCTCCGAAGAGCACTTCCAATATCAAGAACAAGCCCAAACCCTCAATTTGTAGCCGAACGACACAAACTAATTAAAATAAAGTAAGAACTAGTCAATAAAGGCTTACAAGGTTGAATTCTAACTATTTAAGTGATTTCCCAACCTTTCCCACAAGTTTCCTAAATTTCGACCTCGGGCCCACGTGCCCGAATTTTGAGATTTTTCGAAGGAAGTTGTTCTCTATCACCTAAGGATCACAAATATATGATTTCTAGTTCATCACATGGCAAATTACATGATTAAATCTTAGTTTTATTAAAACCCTAGGTCTAGCTCTAACCCTTGATTTTTGCTCAATTTTTAGTGTTTAATCTACCTAATACACATGTATTTAAGCTAAGGATGAAGAGAAATTACTTACCTTACCAAGCTATGTGGGAACCCTCTCTTAGAAGCACCCAAATCGCCTAAGTGTAGTATGAGAAATGATAAAAATGGCTTTGGGTTCAAATTAAATGAACCCCTCTGCCCAGCTATTTCCGCTTCTGCGGTGGGCTTTCCGCTTCTGCGGAAATGGGCCATTTCTGCGATTCTGGCCCAAGATGGATAGACCGCTTCTGCGGTCGAAGTGCTGCCTATGCGGAACCGCTTTTGCGGTTCCAGGACCGCTTCTGCGATTTTTCCCCTAGGCTACCTTGGCCACTTCTGCGGCGTCCTGACCGCATCTGTGGTCCCGCTTCTACGGCTCATGAACCGCAGATGCGGTTATGACAGAAGCAATAAACTTCAATACTTTTTCCAAGTTCTAACTTCACTCAAGCCTCACTCGTTTGACGCTCGGAGCTCCCGTGCCCCGCCCGAACACACCGACAAGTCTGAAATCACGAGGCAGACATACTCGAACCCCCGGATCACTCAAATTCACGTTAAATCTAAAAATCACGTCCCAAAACCAAATGAATCAAACTATTGAACTTTAAGTTTTTAATTCTCTCCTAACGGGTCAAAATGCCCTTAAACTACTCGGATTGACACCAAATTTTATGGGTAAGTCTTAAATGATATTTCGGACCTGTACCAAGCTTCGAAATCAAAATCCGAGCCTGATACCTAGGAAACCAATGATTACTTAGTTTCTTTAAATCTTCAAAACTCTAATTTAACAATTTCACAGAAAAATTCATTACTCGGGCTAGGGACCTTAGAATTCAATTCCGGACATACGCCCAGGTCCCATATTTTCCCACAAACCCTCCGGTATCGTCAAATCACGAATCTGGGTCTGTTTCCCAAGAAAATTCACCGAAGTCAAACTTGGCCTTTTTTGAAAAACTTAAAGAAGCAAATGGATATATTCTTACTCAAAGCTCTTCCAACTTCCGAACCACCCGTCCCTGCAAGTCATAAATTAGCTACAACAGGTGCATGAAGTTTTATTTAAGGGAACAGGGTTCTAGTACACAAAACGACCAGTCGGGTCGTTACAATACTAGTATTCCAATATTATGAAACTATATTGAATACTAGAGGGAAAATTGTTGGCGGTTTTATATCACTACTTCTCATGGTCGTACATCTAGTGTTACTAGTGAAGTCTCTGCTGGGACTGGAAAAATTAGGTGTCATGCGGAAGCTAGCAAGCAAACCTTGAGCGACGATAAATCCAACAACAACAAAAAATATACCATACGAGATACAAATATTTAACGTGGTTCGTTCAACTGACCTACGTCCACGGCGGAGATGAGCAATCCACTATAATAAAAGAGAGTCAAAATATCGAGAGAACAACCTCACGAAGAGGCAAACACAAGTGACACACTAACACTTTTCCCGTAAAGTTCTACCCCAAACACGACTCTCAAACCCCATGTGGCTACATTGTGAATGCTACTGAATGAGAGGACAAATCTTCAATTTATAGAACTCCAACCCTTTTCCTACAAGAAAAAGGACTAGCCAAATGTGGGAGATTTGTAATTTCCTTCTACAAGAAGGAAAACCCAATTAAGGTAATTATATTGCTCTTTTCCTTCAACAAATAGAAAAACCAAATATGGTAAGAAAATTATGGCAAACACCTAACAATTCTCCCCCTTGGCCTGAATTTTCTAACAAAATAAACTTGATCCACCTTCTTCACATAGCCTTCAACAGGTCGCATCTCCAAATCTCCACCAAGAAGTTTGTTTCAACGTGCGTCGCACGCCGGTCAAATTTCTCAAACAAAAATCACGATTATCGTCAAATATGTTGCGGCTAGAACTGGACCCGCCAAGATGAACATGTCTTGAACCTTGCTTTGATACCCCTTGTTATGTCGATGAAGAGGCAAACCCGAAAATAAAGAAGATAAAGAACACCAAATTTTAACGTGGAAATCCCTTCAAATCGAAGGTAAAAAGCACGGGATCACAAAGATCCAAAAAGCTCCACTATAACAATAAGAGGGTTACAAAAGTTCTCCAAATTGGCTACACAACAAGTGCCAAACACGGAGCAACAATAGTAACAAGAGCAACAACTAATCAATTGAAGAAAGAGGAGAATCCACAAAAACGAAGCTGCTGTTCGAGGCTCGAAATCAAATGCTACGAGCCTCCAAATCCAATCTTTACCATTCAAATCCAAGACCAAGAGTTACGAATATTCAGTCAAAATTTCAGCCCGATCCAACGATTAACAAATCGAAAAACGTGATTTGAAGTTGGCTGATCGGAATAAAAATCTACATAAAAACAAATACTTTTCTTCTCTCTTCTCTCTTGATGAAAGTTCTCTCAAAACCCACTCTTATGTGCTTAAGTCTTTCAAAGATTTGTATCAATGAGCATTGAATAATTCTCCAAGGTTGTCCTATTTATAGATCATGAGTGGTGTTTTCTCTTAAAGCTAAAACCCACTCAAAATAGGAATAAACCGAATCCAATTCCGAATAGGATTGGAAACCAAAAGAGAATAGGATTAGGCCATTGGGCCTTTGGCTGGACAAGATGGGAATGTGCCCAACAAACTCCCCCTCCAGCCAATGGGCCAAATGTGTCTTCAAGTAGAGGAACTATTGACAGGCTTCATGCCTGCCAATTTTCTACAAAATTCATGTTTATCTGTAACCACCGCCTTTGTCAGCATATCCGAAGGATTTTCATCAGTGTGTATATTCTCAACCTCAAATAATTTCTCTTCCACGGCCATTCTTATCCAATGATACTTTCTATTTATATGTTTGGCCTTAGAATGAAAAGTGGAGTGCTTGGTGAGACAGATAGCACCCTGATTATCACAAAATAAGATGTACCTTGGCTGCTCAAAGCCAAGATCATTAATAAAATCCTTAATCCATAATAATTCTTTGGCACCTTCCGTGACAGCAATATATTTGGCTTCTGTGGTGGATAGAGCTATGCACTTCTGTAGTCTAGATTGCCAAGAAATAGCTCCCCTTGCAAAAGTGATCAAATAACCGGAAGTGGATCTTGAATTATCAAGATTGCCTCCTAAATCAGAGTCTGTGTAACAAAAAAGTTCAGGCTTGCCATTGCCAAAGGACAACTTCAAATCTGCAGTACCTTTCAAATACCTTAATATCCATTTTACTGCATCCTAACGTTCTTTTCCAGGATTAGAAAAGGATCTACTAACAGTACCAATGGCATGTGCAATATCTGGTCTAGTGCAAACCATAGCATACATCAAGCTACCAATGACAGAAGAGTAAGGAATACGAGACATCTCCTTTTTCTCTTCATCAGTTGATGGACTCTGACTAATACTCAATTTGAAGTATTGAGAAAGAGAAGTACTAACCACTTTTGCATCTGTCATATTGAACCTCTTGAGTACCTTCTCAATGTATTGATTTTGGGACAGAAATAACTCCTTTCTATCTCTGTGTTGGTGGATTTGAATACCCAAGATTTTCTTTGCTGGCCCCAAGTCCTTCATCGCAAACGATTTGCTCAACTTCTTCTTAAGGACTGCAATTCTGGATTTATTCTTGCCAACAATAAGCATGCCATCCACATAAAGTAATAAAATAATAAAATCATCATCAGAGAACTTCTGGAAGAATACACAGTAGTCTGAAGAAGTTTTCTTGTACCCTTGTTCTTTTATGACAGATTCAAACTTCAAATACAATTTCCTTGGAGCTTGTTTCAATCCATACAGGCTCTTTTTCAATTTGCAGACATAATTTTCTTTTCCATTAGTTACAAAAGCCTCAGGTTGCTCCATATAAATCTCCTCATCTAAATCACCATGAAGAAAAGTAGTCTTGACATCCATCTACTCAACCTATAAATCTAGACTTGCAGCTAAGCCTAGAACAACACGAATAGAAGACATCTTCACAACAGGGGAGAAAATTTCATCAAAGTCAACTCCCTTCTTCTGGCCAAAACCTTTAACAACTAACCTCGCCTTGTATCTAGGTGCACATGTATGGTTATCTTGCTTAATTCTGAATATTCATTTGTTAGATAAAGCTCTCTTACCTTTCGGCAATTTCACTAACTCATATGCGCCATTCTCGTGGAGTGACTTCATCTTATCTTCCATCGCTTCGATCCACTGATCTTTGTGAGTATCTTGCATGGCTTCATCATAATTCTCAGGCTCTCCCATGTCAGTCAAATGTACATACTCACTTTTCTTAGTGTTAGTGTGTTTAGGGGGAGAACTTTACGGGACAAGTGTTAGTGTGTCACTTGAGTTTGCTTCTTCGTGAGGTTGTTCTCTTGATATTTTGTACTATCTTTTATTATAGTGGATTGCTCATCTCCGCCATAGACGTAGGTTAGTTGACCAAACCACGTTAAATGTTTTTGTCTCGTAAGGTATATTTCTCTTTTGTTGTTGGATTTATTATCGCTCAAGGTTTTCTTGCTAGCTTCCGCATGACACCTGATTTTTTCGGTCTCAACAAGTGGTATCAGAGCCTTGGTTATTTATCCGGGTTGTTACGGAATGGAGGCGAATATGAGAAAGATGGTATGTTTAAATGGGAGAAATTATAATGTTTGGAGAAGCAAGATGAAACACTTGTTGTTCGTGAAGAAGATGAATCTACCCATTTTTCAGCTCATAAACCCGAGAGTATATCCGATGAAGATTGGGATTTCGAGCACCAACAAGTATGTGGATATATACGACAATGGGTTGAAGATAATGTTCGCAACCATATTGTGAACGAGATACATGTGAGATCATTGTGGAAAAAGCTAGACACTTTTTATGCTTCAAAAACTGCGAACAACAAATTGTTTCAGCTAAAGCAATTGATACCTTTAAATACTAGGAAGGCAGCCCTATCCTTGATCATATAAATGATTTTCAGGGCGTCCTTGATCAGCTATCTGGAATGGGAGTTAATTTTGATGTTGAGATACAAGGACTTTGGCTTCTTAATACTCTTCCAGACTCTTGGGAAACTCTTCGTGTTTCTTTGACAAATTCAGCTCCTGGAGGTAAGGTGACTATGGAATATGCCAAGAGTGGTGTGTTGAACCAGGAAGTAAGGAGAAAATCTCAGGGTTCGTCCTTACAAGCAAATATCTTGGTTACAGAAGACCGGGGGAGAAATAGAACAGGAGGCTCAAGGAATAGAGATAAAAGTAGAAGTAAGTAAAGGTCCAAATACTATAATATTACATGCAACTACTATGGCAAGAAAGGACACATCAAAAGGTTTTGCCGCAAGTTGAATCAAGACACTAGATAAGGAAAGAAAGTTGAAAAAGAGAACAATGTTGCTTCTATTGATGAGCAATCCACTATAATAAAAGAGAGTACAAAATATCAAGAGAACAACCTTATGAAGAGGCAAACACAAGTGACACACTAACACTTGTCCCGTAAAGTTCTCCCCCTAAACACGACTCTCAAACCCCATGTGGCTACATTGTGAATGCTAATAAATGAGAGGACGGATCTTCAATTTATAGAACTCCAATCCTTTTCCTACAAGAAAAAGGACTAGCCAAATATGAGAGATTTGTAATTTCCTTCTACAGAAGAAAAACCCAATTAAGGTAATTATATTGCCCTTTTCCTTCAACAAATAGAAAAACTAAATATGGTAAGAAAATTATGGCAAACACCTAACAGTCTCTCACAAAATGAGTGTATATTTGATTATATTATCCTTTTTTCCTTTGGTATTTTTTTCCCTTTTTTAAGTCACTATTTATATTTTTTTCTCTATTTTTAAAAGTTTACCGCTCAAAATCCCAACCAATCGGGGTCGTGATAACTCCTAACATCGTTTGTTAGGCAAACCAACACACAACAATAAGTACAGAAGGATAGCCATAAATCACTAATCAGCAATATAATAAGAAAGGTAAGAGCAACTCGAAAGTGAACAAGATAAGTCTTAAATCCATACTAATGTTCAACCCTCCCAAGATGTGGAGTCACAATTACATGAGTTTCTAGAGTTTACTACATACACTATTTTGGAAGAAATACAATATTGTTCATAAGGTAGAAACAGTACAATAAAAATAGGAAGATGACTCTAGGCCTGCACGCGGAATATAGCTCTACCTTGAATCACCCAACTGGTATCTTCTAAGCACCTCTCGGGACGCTGCCGATACCAATGTCCCGATCTGCACAAAAAGTGCAGAAGTGTAGTATAAGTGCAATCAACCAAATATACTCAGTAAGTGTCGAGTTTAACCCCAGTGAGATAGTGACGAGGCTAAAACAAGACACCAACAATAATGTCACGACTCAGATTTCCCATCCTTGGGAGTCATGATAGCGCCTACTAAAGAGAGCTAGGCAAGCCAAATTTAATTACCTTTCCATATATAAAAAAAACAACGAAATTCAATAATAAGCAGAAGTCTTAGCATTATATAAAACTGAGTGGAAATGCGGAAACTTCAACAAAATTCTCTACCCAAGACTGGTGTCATTGTACTCACGAACTGCTAAGAATACTAAATACAACGTCTGAAAGAAACACAAACTGTTTGTCTCGAATACAATGAGATAAAGACTAAAAAGAGAGGATAAGGGAGACGTCGGGCTTGCGGATGCCTGCAAGTCTACGTCGGGTCTTGCTGGACTGAAGGCCTGCTCCCACACTAATGCTGCTGCGGCTACTGTCTGAAACCTGGATCTGTGCAAAATAGCACAGACTGTAGTATCAACACAACTGACCCCATGTGCTGGTAAGTGTCTAGCCTAACCCTGGCGAAGTAGTGACGAGGCTAGACTGGACTACCACAAAAACCTATGCAATTATATATATACAGCAGAATCGAAATACAAGACAAGTAAACAACGTAGGAGGGGAAACATGTTGTGGGGAAATAACAGTTTCAAGTATAAATAGTCTAATGCGAAGGAAAAGCACAACTCATACAACAATAAGGAACAGAGATCAACAATTGCACGGCATCACCCTTCCTGCTTTTACTCTCGTCCTCACCAAACAATAGCATCACAAACGTGCATGGCATCACCCTCCATGCTTTTACGCTCATTCCTCACATATAATCAATAGAATCGGCACGAAATGGCATATCGTGCGGCACGACATCACTCTTCGTGCTTTTCTCTCTTTTTCTCATAATAAGCTAATAATGCACGGCATCACCCTTCGTGCTTTAACACTTTTTCCTCACAAGAAACAAACAATGCACGACATCACCCTTTGTGCTTTAACACTCTTACTCACCCAATCAACAATCACAAACAAAGGCAAGGAATTAATAAAACAATAATGGAAATCCCGACAAAGGTACACAAATAAACAATTAAAAACCCGGCAAGGGAACAACATCAATAATTTCAACGTCTCGGCATGGGAAAATATCATTAACTCTTTCTCTTTCGTTCACTTTCATCTCATAGTTCATATTATCACTCGAGCCAATGCTCCAAAGATTTACTTATCTCATATACCTTCATAATTTGTATTTCAACTCGAGCCAACGCTCCACGAAGTTTAAAGATCACAATTTCCTTTCACAAGCTCTTTACAACATATAGAAGTCATTAATTAAGCATTGAAGGCATAACAACAACCAAACTATTCGCAAAATAAGGACACGCGGTCATGCTAGACACCAATGTATAGATACTCGTTACCATGCCTATACATCGTACTCGAAAATTAGCAAGTAGAAAATAAGACTCAACTCATATTCCCTCAAGCTAGGGTTAAACCAAACACTTACCTCAACTTCCACGACCAAATCAATCCACAACAACCGCTTTCCCTCTCGAATTCGGCTCCAACTCAATCAAATCTATACAATAATAACTTCATAATATCAATATAAGCTAAACAAATCAAACCCAATGTCTAATTATAGATTTCCAAGCTTTCTTTCCAAAAATTCCAAAATCGCCTCCGGGCCCACTTTGTCAAAACACGAGGTTCGGACCAAAATCAAATCCCCCATTCAACCACAAGCCCGAATATATAATTTGTTATCAAATTCAACCCCAAACCGAGGTCTAAATCAAGAAAAAGTAAAAAGCCTTAACTGTACTCATTTCCCCCAATTTCTATCCTAAATTACTTGTTTTAGTCTTAGGAATTTAAGAAATACTGATGGAAAATGAAGAAATTGGGTTAAGATTTACTAACCCAAGAAATGTTGGTGAAAGAAAGCTTCAATGGATGCCTAAGGACCTTGGAGAAGAAGGAGCTCGTGTGTTTTTGTGAAAATCTCGTAGCTACACTGTTCTGGAAATTAGAAATTTAACTGGGCAAAATTGCCCTTCGCATTCGCGGAAAGAGAGTCGTTCGCGAAGGGTAAGCTAGGCAGGGCATCACGAACGCGGAAGGATGAACGCGAATGAGTAAAAGAAAATGTTGGGGTCCAGGAATTTGGTCTACGCGAACGTGTGGGACTACATGCGATCGCGATGAAGAGAGGCTGGGAAGCTACGCGAGCGCGGTCCAGCAATCACGAACGCAAAGAAGGAAAGAGGGCCGAGCCCTCAGGGTCCAGTAACTCTATGCGAACGTGAGGAAGTAATGCGAACGCGATGAAGGACACACTCAAGGCTTCGCGAACGCGGACAAGGCGTCGCGAACGCGAAGAAGAATTTGTCTGCAATAGCTGAAGCCCATTTTCTACAACTTCCCTAAGTCCAAAATTACTCCGAAACACCCCCGGGCCCTCGAGGCTCCTAACCAAACACATACACTAACTCGACAACGTCCTACGAACTTAACCGTGTGATCAAATTGCAAAAATATTATAAAAAACAATGAATCAAACCTCAAAATCACTAGTTTTTCTTCAAACTTCATAAACTTTCAAATTTAGAGTTTTAGGCCCGAAACACGTCAAACGACGTCCGATTTCAACCAAACTTCACAGAAATATCTTAAAATACATATAAGACATGTACTAGGTGCCAGAACCAAAATACGGGCCCGATACCAACACGTTCTAATCAATTTTCATTTCCATTTTCCTTAACAATTTCAGAAAAATAATTTCTTGTAAAAATTCATTTCTTGGGCTCGAGACCTCGAATTTCGATTTCGGGCATACGCTCGAGTCCCATATTTTCCTACGGACCCTCCGGGACCGTCAAATCACAGGTCCGGGTTCGTTTACCCAAAATGTTGTCCGAAGTAAAATTTATTCCTTTTAATACCAAATTTTAGCATTTTTCACAGAATTACACATCTAAATTTTCCGGCTATGTGCTCGGACTGCGCATGCAAATCGAGGCGACTAAAAATGAGGTTTTCAAGGCCTCAAAAGCACGGAATGATAAAGAAAACATGTGATGACCCTTTGGGTCGTCACATTCTCCACATCTAAAACAGCCGTTCGTCTTCGAACGGACAAAAGAAAGAAGTACCTGAGTCGGGGAATAGATGGCGATAACGGCTCCACATATCGGACTCGGACTCCCAGGTCGATGCCTTAGGAGGCTGACCTCTCCACTGAACATGAACAAAAGTGAAACTCTTGGACCTCAACTGACGAACCTGCCATTCCAAAATAGCTACCGGCTCTTTCTCATAAGACAGATCCTTGTCCAACTGGACAGTGCTAAAATCTAACACGTGGGCTGGATCACCGTGATACTTCTGGAGCATGGATACATGAAAAACTAGATGCACAGATGATAAGCTAGGCGGCAATGCAAGTCTATAAGCCACCTCTCCCACTCGATCAAAAATATCAAACGGACCGATGAATCTAGGGCTAAGCTTGCCCTTCTTCCCAAATCTCATCACGCCCTTCATAGGCGACACTCGGAGCAATACTCGCTCACCAACCATGAAAGACACATCTTGAACCTTGCGATCTACATAACTCTTTTGCTTGGGCTGAGCTGTACGAAGCCTATCCTGAATGATCTTGACCTTGTCCAAGGCCTCCTGAACTAAATCTGTACCCAACAACCGAGCCTCCTCCAGCTCAAACCATCCAATCGGAGACCGACATCGCCTACCATACAATGCCTCATAAGGAGCCATTTGAATGCTGTACTGCTAGCTGTTGTTGTAGGCAAACTTTGCTAAGGGAAAAAACTGATCCCACGAACCTCCAAAGTCAATAACACAAGCTTGGAGCATATCCTCCAATATCTGAATAGTCCGCTCGGACTGCCCGTCCGTCTGGGGATGGAATGTTGTGCTCAATTCAGCCCGTATGACCAACTCTCGCTAAACTGCTCTCCAGAAGCGTGAGGTAAACTGCATACCCCGGTCTGAAATAATAGATGTCGACACACCATGAAGGCGAACAATCTCCCGGATATAAATCTCATCTAGTCTCTTAGAAGAATAGGAGAGTGCCACATGAATGAAATGTGCTGACTTGGTCAGCCTATCAACAATGACCCAAACTGCATCAAACTTCTTCTGGGTCAACGGGAGTCCAGTAACGAAATCCATGGTAATCCTCTCCCACTTCCACTCGGGAAGCTCAATCCTCTGAAACAATCCACCATGCCTCTGATGCTCATACTTAACCTGCTGACAATTCAAACACCGCGCCACATATGCCACAATATCCTTCTTCATTCTACGCCACCAATAATGTTGTCGCAAATCCTCATACATCTTCGTGTCACCCGGGTGAATAGAATACCGGGAACTATGGGCCTCTTCTAAGATCAACTCTCAAATCCCATCAACGTTGGGTACACAAACTCGCCCCTGCAATCTCAAAATTCCATCACCATTTAAAGTCACCTTCTTGGCACCTCCACGCTGCACCGTGTCTCTAAGAACACACAAATGGGGATCATCAAACTGCCGATCACGGATGCGCTCCAATAATGAAGAACGAGCGACCGTGCAAGCTAACACCCGACTAGGCTCAGAAATATCCAACCTCACAAATCGATTGGCCAACGCCTGAACATCCAAAGCGAGCGGTCTCTAGCTGACCGGAATATAAGCAAGACTGCCCATACTGGCTGACTTCCTACTCAATGCATCGTCCACCACATTGGCCTTCCCCGGGTGATATAAGATAGTGTCATCTTAATCCTTCAACAACTCCAACCACCTCATCTGCCTCAAATTCAACTCCTTTTGCTTGAACATATACTGAAGACTCTTGTGATCAGTGTACACCCCACACGTCACGTCATGCAAATAGTGCCTCCAAATCTTCAATGCGTGAACAATGACTGCCAACTCCAAATCATGCACTGGATAGTTCTTCTTATGAATCTTCAACTGCCTCGAAGCATAGGCAATGACCTTGCCATCCTGTATCAACACTGTACCAAGCCAATACGGGAAGCATCATAATAGACTGTATAGGGCCCTGAACCTGTGGGCAAAACCAACACCGATGCTATAGTCAGAGCTGTCTTGAGCTTCTGAAAGCTCACCTCACACTCATCCGACCATCTGAACTGGGCACCCTTCTGGGTCAACCTGGTCATCGGGGCTGCAATAGATGAGAATCCCTCCATGAACCGTCGATAGTAGCCTGCCAACCCAAGAAACTCCGAATCTCTGTAGCTGATGCTGGTCGAGGCCAGTTCTTGACTGCCTCAATCTTATTCGGATCGACCTGAATACCCTCTACTGATACAACATGACCCAGGAATACAACTAGACTCAACCAGAACTCATACTTCGAGAACTTAGAATATAACTGACTATCCTTCAGAGTCTGAAGAACCACTCTGAGGTGCTACTCGTGCTCCTCCTGGCTGCAGGAGTATATCAGAATATCATCAATAAAGACTATCACGATCAAGTCCAAATAAGGCTTAAACACTCGATTCATCAACTCCATAAATGTTGCTGGGGCATTGGTCAACCCAAATAACATGACCAAGAACTCATAATGCCCGTACTGAGTGCGGAAAGCTGTCTTAGGAACATCGAATGCCCTAATCCTCAGCTGATGGTAACCAGATCGCAAGTCAATCTTGGAAAATACCTTGGCACCCTGAAGCTGGTCGAACAAATCATCGATCCTTGGCAGTGGATACTTATTCTTGACCGTTACCTTGTTCAATTGCCGGTAATCAATATACACCCTCACTGACCCATCCTTCTTCTTGACAAATAATACCGGCGCACCCTAAGGAGACACACTGGGTCTAATAAAACCCTTCTCAAGCAAATCTTGCAACTGCACTTTTGACTCCTTCAACTCCGGCGAGGCCATACGATATCAGGGAACTCACAAACAACATGCATAGAATTGATAGAGGGAACCTCAGCACTGGAATCCTGAACATAATCTAAATAAGCCAAACAACCCTTCTCGACCATACGCCGAGACTTCACATTCGATATGACACTGCGGGTTGAATGACCTAGAGCCCTCTCCACTCTAAACGAGGCATACCTGATAAAGCTAAGGTCACAGTCTTGGCATGGCAGTCCAAGATATCATGATAGGGTGATAACCAGTCCATCCCCAATATAATATCAAAGTCGACCATATCTAAAAGCAACTAATCTACACGAGTCTCCAGACCCCCAATCACCACGACACAAGAGCGATGGATTCGATCGACCACAATAGAATCACCCACCGGTGTAGACACATAAATAGGAATACCCAATGCATCACTAGGCATGATCAAATACGGGGCAAAATAGGATGACACATACAAATACGTAGACCCCGGATCAAACAACATTGAAGCATCTCTATCACAAACCAGAACCGTACCTGTAATGACTACATCTGAAGCCTCTACCTCGGGCCTAGACTAATGAGCATAACATTGGGGTTGGGCCCTACCATTCTGATCTACCTCTCTGGCACGGCCTGCTGCTGGCTGTCCTCCACCTCTGGCGGTCTGAGCTCCACCTCTATGACCTCTACCTCCACCTCTGGCACCTCTACCCCCACCTCTAGCTGGCTGGCTGGGATATGGAGCACCTGGTGTCTGAACCATGCACGAGAACCCAGATTCTAAGAACTGCTCGGTGCTCGAGGGCAAAATCTGGCAATATGACCCGTGTCGCCACAAATGTAACAAGCCCTCGGCGACTGAGTCTACTGGCCTTGTTGACCTGAATGACCACCACGAAAACTCTGAAGCATCGATGCACTGATAGGGGCTGGTGGTGCATTGAATGGCTGCTGATCAGAATAGTGTGCGTGAGAACCATGACCACCTGGGGCACCCTAAGAAACCTGGAGGGCTGACTGGAAAGGCCTAGAAGGCTTACCCCTATCATATAAATCTCTGCCTCCAGATGAGGCACCACTGAATCGGCCTGACTGGCGGGTCTCTTGTTTGCTCAATGACCACCCCCTGTGGCAATACCATCTCGATCCTCCGGGCCACATTGGCCGCCTCCTGAAAAGTGATATTGCTCCCCGTCTCTCTAGCCATTTAAAGACGAATACGCTAGATGATTCCATCAATGAAACGTCTCACTCTCTCCCTCTCAGGGGGGAGTATGACAATAGCATGGCAAGCCAACTCAATAAACCTGGTCTCGTACTGGGTGACTAACATGGATCCCTAATGGAGATGCTCAAACTGCCTCTGATAGGCCTCACGCTGTGTGACAGGGAGAAACTTCTCCAGAAATGTATGCGTGAACTGCTCCCAGGTCACAGCCGGAGACCCTGCTGGTCTAGCTAAACAGAAACCCTCTACCAAGTCTTGGCTGATCCAGATAGGCAAAATGCAGCGAAATCAACTCCATTGGACTCAACAATACCCATGTTCCGAAGAACCTCGTGACAGCTGTCCAAATAATCCTGAGGATCCTCGGTGGGTGCACCGTTAAAAGTAGTAGTGAAGAGCTTAGTGAACCTATCCAATCTCCACAAAGCATCGGCAGACATAGCTGGCCCATCACCTGCTTGGGCTACCATACCTGGCTGAGCTGCTCTAACTGGCTGAACTGCTAGAGCTAGAACCTGGGGAGCTACCTACTCCAAAGTACAAGTAGCAGGAGTATGGGCCCCTCCTCCAGCCTGCGAGACAGCTGGTGCTATATGAAGCAAATCCGCTCGTGTAACACTCTCCATGAGGCCCACCAATTGGACCAAAGCGTCCTAAAGAACTAGGGTAGCAATAAACCCCTTTGGGACCTGAGCTGGGCCCACCGGAACTACTGGGGCTGGGGCTGGAACCTCCTCGGCAAAGTCGACCTGAGGCTCCACTACTGGTGCTGCTGCTCGAGGCTGAGCTATGCCCCTACCTCAGCCTCTAGCACGACCTCATCCTCTACCCCTAGCGGGAGCTGCCGGGGGCTCTGAATGCTGATCGGAAGATGAGGAAGAGCGTGTTCTCTCCATATGCAAAAGAACAGAGTAGAAGTTCAATTAGCATTGAGAAACCAAACCGCATGACAAGAAAGAACAAATGTGAAACTTTTCCTAACTCAGTAGCCTCTGGGGGATAAGTACAGACGTCTCTGTACCGATCCCTCAGACTCTACTAAGCTTGTCCGTGAGTTGTGAGACCTATGTAACCTAGAGCTCTAATACCAACTTGTCACGACCCGGATTTCCCACCCTCGCGAGTCGTGATGGCGCCTACTAATGAGAGCTAGGCAAGCCAAATTTAATTACATTTCCATTAATGATCTAATCCATTTTAACAATTTAAGGCAAAAATATAAAATAAAAAACAACAAAATTAAATAATAAGCAGAAGTCTTAGCATTATATAAACCTGAGTAGAAATGCGGAAAGTTCAACAAAATCCTCTACCCAAGACTGGTGTCACTGTACTCACGAACTGCTAAGAAGACTAAATACGACGTCTGGAAGAAACACAAACGGTTTGTCTCGAATACAATGAGATAACAAACTAAAATGAGAGGAAAAGGATACGCAGGGCATGCGGACGCCTGCAAGGCTACCTTGGGTCTCGCTGGACTGAAGGCCTGCTCCCACACTAATGTTGCTGCTGCTGCTGTCCGAAACCTGAATCTGTGCAAAATAGCACATAGTGTAGTATCAGCACAACCGACCCCATGTGCTGGTAAGTGGCTAGCCTAACACCGGCGAAGTAGTGACGAGGCTAGACTGGACTACCACATAAACCTGTACAATTATATATATACAACAGAATCGAAATTCAAGACAAGTAAACAACGTGGGAGGGGAAACATGCTGTGGGGAAATAATAGTTTCAAGTATAAATAGACTAATGCGAAGGAAAAACACAACTCATACAACAATAAGGAACAGAGATCAACAATTGCACGACATCACCCTTTGTGCTTTTACTCTCGTCCTCACCAAGCAATAGCACAACAAATGTGCACGATATCACCCTTCGTGCTTTTACTCTCATTCATCACATATAATCAATAGAATCAGCACAGAATGGCACATCGTGCGGTAGGATATCACCCTTCGTGCTTTTCTCTCTTTTCCTCACAATAAGCAAATAAGGCACGACATCACTCTTCGTGCTTTGACACTCTTTCCTCACAAAAAACAAACAATGCACGACATAACCCTTCGTGCTTTAACACTCTTCCTAACCCAATCAACAATTACAAACAAATGCAAGGGAATAATAAAACAATAATGGAAATCCCGACAAGGGTACACAAACAAACAATTAAAAATCAGGCAAGGATACAACATCAATATTCAACGTCCCAACAAGGGAAAATATCATTAACTCTTTCTCTTTCGTTCACTTTCATCTCATATTTCACATTATCACTCGAGCCAATACTCCAAAGATTTACTCATCTCATATACCTTCGCAATTTGTATTTCAACTCGAGCCAACGCTCCACGAAGTTTAAAGATCACAATTTCCTTTCACAAGCTCTTTACAACATATATAAGTCATCAATTACGCATGGAAGGCATAACAACAACCAAACTATCCGCAAAATAAGGACTCACGGTCATGCTAGACACCACTGTATAGATACTCGTCACCATGCCTATACATCTTACTCGATAATTAGCAAGTAGCAAATAAGACTCAAATCATATTCCCTCAAGCTGGGTTTAAACCAAACACTTACCTCAACTTCCACGCCCAAATCAATCAACAACAACCACTTTCCCTTTCGAAAGCTCCAATCAATCAAATCTATACAATAATGACTTCATAATATCAATATATGCTAAACAAATCAAACCCAATGTCTAATTATAGATTCCAAGCTTTCTTTCCAAAAATTCCAAAATCGTCGTCGGGCTTGCTTGGTCAAAATACGAGGTTCGGACCAAAATCAAATCTCCCATTCACCCACGAGCCCGAATATATAATTTGTTCTCAAATTCGACCCCAAAACGAGGTCTAAATCAAGAAAAAGTAAAAAACCCTAACTCTACCCATTTTCCCCAATTTCTACCGTAAATTACATGTTTTAGGCTTAGGAATTCAACAAATATTGATGGAAAATGAAGAAAACGGGTTAAGATTTACTAACCCAAGAAGTGTTGGTGAAAGAGAGCTTCAATGGATGCCTAAGGACCTTGGAGAAGAAGGAGCTCGTGTGTTTTTGTGAAAATCCCATAGCTACACTCATCTGGAAATTGGAAATTTAACTGGGCAAAATTGCCTTTCACGTTCGCGGAAAGAGAGTCGCGTTCGTGAAGGGTAAGCTGGGCAGGACATCGCGAACGCGGAAGGATGAACGTGAATGCGTAGAAGAAAATATAGGGGTCCAGGAATTTGGTCTATGCGAACGCGTAGGACCACACGCAATCGCGATACAGGGAAGCTGGGAAGCTACGCGAACGCGGTCCAGCAAACGCGAATGCGAAGAAGGAAAGAGGGCCGAGCCTTCAGGGTCCAGTAACTCTATGCGAACACGAGGAAGTAATGCGAACGCGATGAAGGACACACTCAAGGCTTCGCGAACGCGGACAAGGCGTCGCGAACGCGAAGAAGAATATGTCTGCAATAGCTGAAGCTCATTTTCTGCAACTTCCCTAAGTCCAAAATCACTCTGAAACACCCCGAGCCCTCGTGGCTCCTAACCAAACACATATACTAACTCGACAACGTCCTACGAACTTAACCGTGCGATCAAATCGCCAAAATAACATCAAAAACAATGAATCAAACCTCAAAATCATTAGTTTTTCTTCAAACTTCATAAACTTTGAAATTTAGAATTTTAGGCCCAAAACATGCCAAACGGCGTCCCATTTCAACCAAACTTCACAGAAATATCTTAAAATACATATAAGACCTGTACCGGGCGTCATAACCAAAATACGGGCCCGATACCAACACGTTCTAATTAATTTTTATTTTCATTTTCCTTAACAATTTCAGAAAAATAATTTCTTTTAAAAATTTATTTCTCGGGCTCGGGACCTCAGATTTAGATTTCGGGCATCCGCCCGAATTCCATATTTTTCTACGGACCCTCCGGGACCGTCAAATTACAGGTCCGGGTCCGTTTACCCAAAATATTATCCGAAGTCAAATTTATTCCTTTTAATATCAAATTTTAGTATTTTTCACAGAATTTCACATCTAAGTTTTTTGGCTACGCTCCCGGATCGCGCACGCAAATCGAGACAACTAAAAATGAGGTTTTCAAGGCCTCAAAAGCACAAAATGAAAAATAAAATAGGTGATGACCCTTTGGGTCGTCACAAATAAACATGTGCAATTATATATCAAGAAGTAATGAAATAACAAGTAAAGTGTCAAGTATAAAGACAGGATAACATTAAGTAAAAATATAACAAGTACATAAGAAAATAACGAAGCCATAAAGTCAAGTCCACATTTTTATGTCAAAAAAAAGAACAATGATAAATAAAACTACACGGCATCACTCTTCATTCTTTTACTCTCGTTTTCATATAATAATGTAAAAATAATTGCAAGGCATGACCCTTCGTGCTTTTACGCTCATCCTCACATAATAAAGTAGTAATCAATCATAGAAACGCCCTTCGTGCATATCCTCATATTCAGTCTAGCAATAATATCAATATGTAAATAAGGCACATAAACATCTTTCATGCACAATCAATCTTTGTCACAAGCACGACAACATCCTTCGTGAATTTCACTCTTCCTTGCTATGCAATCACAAACAACACAATACCAAATAAGGTGGGAAGAAAATTCAACATCAATAATGGTATTTGAACACAACTCATCATATGAGAAGCTTTCAACGATTAGTGCCAACAAGCAATCAATAAATCCACGATCTCAACACCCAATACCATAATAATCTCAACGTAAGAAATAACATGAATACGAGTAATTAAAGAATTAAATAATCTATCTAAGACATGAAAGACTTAATACATAAAATAATGTGGCACAAGTAAGGCTAATTCTACCCGCATATTTATTCTATGACCAACGCATATACACTTGTCACCTTGCACATATGCCGCCCCGAGCACATAGATCACATAGCAAATAGACTTGATTCTACATTATTTCCTTCAAATCAATGTTAAACAAGATACTTCTTTTCGGAACACAATCAATAATCCAACACGACTTTTCCTTTAAAACAAACCTCCAAACCAGTCGAATCTACTCAAATATTGTTCAAACAAGTCAAAACAAGTTTTAGAAACTACCCACAAATGAAAAAGGTTCAATCTTTAACATAATTGAAAAAGTTAACAAAAGGTCAACCGGGCCCACGTGGTCGAAATTCAAAATTAAGATCAAATCTTGGTTACCCATTCACCCCCGAGCCCGGATATGTGATTTGTTTCGAAATCTAATCTCAATTTAAAATTTTCTAAATTATACTAAAACCCCCCATTTTTTACTTTGAAATTCATAGATTTGATGATGAAATTCATGAAGAAGTAATGAAAATTGATTGAAAACAAGTTAAAATTACTAACCTACAAATTTGGGAAGAAATTGCTCTCCAAAATCGCCTCTATGGAGCTAAGTCCGGAAATCCTCATATTTTACCCAGCTACAGATGTCGCAATTGCAAACTCTTATTTGCAATTGTGATGTTCGCAAATGCGGACCACTGATCGCAAATGCGATCAATGTCCCAGCCACTCAGTTATTGCAAATACGCCAAAACCATTGTTTTTGCTAAGGTCCCCATCCTCGCAAATGCAGACCAAACTTCGCATTTGCGAAGCTGCCCAACTACAAGCCTGTATCGCAAATACGACTGAAATGCCGCAAATGCGATTCCCTCCATGTTCACAAATGGGATCGTCTCTTTGCAAAAGCATAGCTCCCAACTCCTAGCCCCCCTTAGCAAATGCGAGCCTGACTTTGAAAAAGTGAAGCTCGCATTTGCGAAAAGGTTCTCGCAAATACGAGACCTGCAGACATTCAACACCAGTAGTCCCGTTAAGTCAAAAAATTTCAGTCCACAATGCATCCAAACTCACCCAAGCCCCTCTAGCTCGAATTTGGACATCTATACAAGTGTAATAACATCATACATACTCGCTCGCTAGCTCAAATCATCAAAATAACATCAAATACCAAGAGTTGATTATTAAAATTCAAGACTTTCAAGTTTAAAACTCATTTTTCCAACTTTTCACCTAATGCACCAAAATGATCTCGGATCATCCGTGCCCCCAACCAAACATGCGTACAAGTCCAAAATCATCATACGAACCTACCGGAATCGTCAAAATACCGATCCAAGGACGTTTACCAAAAATATTGACCGTGGTCAATCTAGGCACATTTAAGTCAAAAATCACATTTTCTTTAAAATTTCACGTATGAACTTTCCGGAAATCGACACTGACCATGCACACAAGTCATAAATCACAAAATGAGCTATGTAAAGTCCCGAAATACAGAAAAGGAAGCTAGTACTCAAAACGACCTATCGGGTCGTTACATTGTGCAACCTTGGAAAATTACCCTTCCGGGCAACATTGGACTCAGTTATAATAATTGATCATATAAATTTCAGTTCTCACAAAATATTACACTGCGGTCTAACTTTTGAATAACTTATAAAGTTTTCGACCGTCGTCTAACGTCAGCAATAACTTAGAAAAATTTAAACCGTAATCTAACATTTTATCATAAGATTTTTAGTTTGCTCAAAAATGATATTTAGACCGTGGATTAAACGGTCCATCAATTGCAAGAGAATAAAAAGATGACCATCTATTAAACAACTGATACAAAAAAAGACAATCGACAAAAATTTCACGCATTTCTGTCATTGTAATATATTTTCTGTTTTCCTAAAAGAAGTTAATTACATTTTTTGAAAAAAAATATTTTCTAATGATATCCCAAAAAAAAAACAAAAGTAGAAACTTCGTGGAAATTGCTAGCTCCAAATCATTACTTATATAATGTATATTCAAGCTCACCGTACTCACTCAGACAGTTATCACTTATCAATATAACAGTGCTCAAAAAACTTCATACTCCATAGTTATCTCTCTCGGTTACGTTTCTTATCATTACATATTTAAAACTATTTGTCAGCATAGATAAAAACCAACAAATACAGAAAAAGAATACACGAACTATTCAAAACCAATGTCTTCATCATCAGCACCAGCAGCAGAAGCATGGCTCTTAGAAAATGGAAATATTAAACCCTTAAGCAAAGAAATGAAGCACGGACATGGCCGTAGCCGAACAGCTCATAACATGTCCTCAGCATCTCTGAGAAAAAAATCCGATCTTACCCTTGTCCGAAAAGTACCTTGCAGCATTGTTAGAGATGTTCTTGCTAATATTCAAGAGGTCATTTTAGGAACTAAACTTTTTGTGCTCTTCATTGCTGTCCCTTTTGCCATTCTTGCTCATTACCTAAACTTTGGAAGAGTAAGTCATCTTCTCTTTTCTTTTTATTGTATTATAATGATCGTTTTATCCATCGCTTAATTAAAATTTAACATGATATTAGATATTAGAGTCCAGAGCAGACCCTGTATTTGAAGGTTGGGGGTGCACTTTTTGCGGTCAACCAAAATTTGCTTTGTATATCGGGTGTCACTATTAATATATCACTATTTTTTAAAGATATATACATGTATACACGAAATTTTTGCTGAATTCTTTAGGTACCAGTGACCCCTCTAATTACCTCTAATTACTATATAGGTCCGCCTCTAATTGGGGTAGGCAATAGGTTGTCAAACGTTCTATCTCACCGTCACTCAAAATTAAAGGAAAAATATATTTCTAGTGAAAGAAAGAACCAGGCACGCAAGTGACAAGGTGTATAGAAGATAAAATATATGGAGTAATTAACTAATCAAAACTGTATTTTATTAAATATTTTAATATTTAGATTAGATGGTTACATAGTTCTAACAGATTATGACATTATGCATGAATGAAACACTTTAATTAACAAAAAATGGAGAAAAAAATACTAGAAGTTTGAGTGGTATTTTAAACGGTGATTAAATTTTTAATTTTGGAGAAGCAAAAGAGCCGTTGAATGATACAGATCTGAGAAGCTATTATTTAATCAACACTTCTGTTATTTCTTATTATTAATTTATTTCATTGTACTGACATTCTTATTATTTTTTCTTAAAAAAATCAGTCATGGGTTTTTGGATTGAGTTTAGTTGGACTCACACCATTAGCTGAACGGATCAGCTTTTTGACAGAGTAAGGAGATTGATTCCCTATTTTATAATCAAATTTTATTTATTAATTTAATTTACTATTATCTTATTATTTTTCTGTTTCCTTCCGTTTTTGATCGTTGAATTGCAGACAAATAGCTTTCTTCACTGGTCCAACAGGTATTAACTAATTTACCATTTATTTTTATATATAGATTTCATATAAGTCTGAACTAGAAACCTCTTTGTTTATTCTTGTCTTTGTTTACTCGCCAATATTTTAATTAGAACTCCCAATATATATTCTTTCTTCAATAAAAAGAAAAAAGAAAAAGAAAAAGGATAAAGAGAAGATAAGATTGAAGTGCAGTTCTATATCATCTCTATACCATTTTAGCATTATCAAAGAGATTTCTTTTTTAGCCAGGATAATGTATACAGGAGGACCACAAAGCGTACGATGACCTAATTAATGTTGGGAACTGGAAATTGAACAAATATATTAATTATAAAATAAATTTAATTTTTGCACTTGCGGTGTACAATTCTTTTATACCATCTTCAACAACAGGTACCTGATTAATCTAGTAAATTAGATGGTAAAGTAAGTAACTCGTTATAATAAATTGATAATGTAAAAGTTCTTTAGCTGTATTTTGAGTCTTTAATTGCATGATTATTTTTTGTTTTCTTAATAAAATCAATTAATGCTTTTAACTTAACATAAAAAGAAAGAAAAAAAGGTATTAGGGTTCCTTTTTATTTTTCACTCGGTACCTGTTTTGTGATCCGATTAATGACCGACTAATTAATTCAAATTCACGCCAGAAAATGCCTTAATTAATATTGTGCATGTGTTTAATTAATGATTTGTTCAGTTGGAGGGCTTCTAAATGCAACGTGTGGGAATGCGACGGAACTGATAATAGCAATTCTTGCTCTGACGCAACACAAAATAGATGTTGTGAAATACTCGCTATTGGGCTCTATTCTTTCAAACCTTCTTCTGGTTCTTGGCACCTCCCTCTTCTGTGGTGGCATTGCTAATCTCTCCAAGGAACAAAAATATGACAGGGTACGTATATTTTTGGTATATTAATATTTAATATACAATATATATACTATAATATATATAATACATTATCAGTATATATTTTTTGTATTTTGTAATTATTTTCAGCCGAGTGGTTAATGTGTTAAAAGCCCTCAATTTTACACTGCCCAAAATGGATGTACAACCCCTAGTGCCCCCGTTTGGACATAAGAATTTTTTTCATTTTTTTTCGAAATCAGTATTTGTTCATAAAATTTTCAATTTGAAAATTTTCGAAAATTTGAACAACTCCAAAAAGCTAATTTTTCAAAATTTTCACTCAATTCACTTACAAAACTTAAAAAACAACCCAAAATTATATTCGTCCAAATACAACTCTAAATTTCAAATAGCATTTTCACTTGAAAAAAATTTTCACCCAGTTTTGAAGTTTTACAATTCTTATGTACAAACGCCCACCTAGTCTTGAACTAATAAGAAATATTTAGTACAATGAATATCATTTATTAAAAAAGATATACTCCCTCCGTTTCAATTTATGTGAACCCTTTTGACTGAGCACAAAGTTTAAGAAAAGAGAGAAGACCTTTTGATCTTGTGGTGTAAAATGAGGCACCTTTATTTTGTGTGGCTATAAATTATTGCATAAAGGTAAATTGTTTCCAAATAAGGAAAGGGGTTATTCTTTTTGGCACGGACTAAAAAGAAAATAGGTTCACATAAATTCAAACGGAGGGAGTATATATTTTTTTTATGTTGAAGTTATTTTCTAATATTTGATTTTGGAAGTGTTTTTCAAGAAAAAAAGGGGCAAATGACTTATCGGACAGAAGCCAGACATCATTATTAATTTTTAGTTATAAAAAGTTTCATAAAAGCATTTTTTTTATTTGCAAATATAATTTGTATTAATCTTTGATATATTATCTTTTTAGAAAAATAACTTTTACTCACCCATCAAACACTTAAAACATGAAATGTTCAATTAATGGTACACTGGTACTATTCCGACTCTGTCGCTCACTATTAATTAGTGTTAGGATTAAGAGATTAACTTATGTACAACAACTTTTTAATTTTACTGTCTTTATGTAATTGAACAGAAACAAGCAGATGTGAACTCACTGCTTTTGCTGTTGGGACTATTATGTCATATGCTACCATTGATGTTTCGTTATGCTGAAGTTGGAGAATCTGCTGCTGTTACAGCTAAAGCAACACTGCTTCTATCAAGAGTTAGCTGCATTGTCATGCTCATTGCCTACCTCGGTTACCTAGTTTTCCAGTTGTGGACCCACCGCCAACTTTTTGACGCACAAGCTGTAAGTCTCCGTATTTATTACGAGTTTAAGTTTTATGCACCATAATAAACATATTTATTCCTAAGGTTACTTTATTAGCTAAAAGGCCGAGTAAAGGCCCAAGTGGCTAACTACTTGCCGTCACACCTTATAACAACAATAACAACAACGACGAGTGAAATCCCACTAGTGAGATCTAGGGAAGATAGTGTGTATGCAGACCTTATCCCTACCCCGAAAGAGTAGAGAGGCTGTTGCCATCACAACTTAAATTATTACATTGATTATTAATTAAAAAAATTACACGATTAGCGAGTAAAATGTAAATTTAATCAACTTTTGTAGATGGATAGTGTACAACTATTTAACCATCAAGTTAAGATGACTTATAACAATGTATAACTGTTTATAATTATCTTAATGTGATAACCTGCAAATGTTGCAAAAAAAATGTTACAACCATTTAAATTATACTAATAGTGTATTTATTTTTTTACATTGTTAATATATATAAGTTAAATCCTTCGTCATTTAGTTGTAGCTAGCTATTGCATGATTCGATTCATATTGAATTTGACTATGTTATAAATTGTTATAATGATCAGGAAGAAAATGAAGAAGATGACACAGTGGAAGAAGAGGAAGCAGTGCTTGGATTCTGGAGTGCATTTGCATGGTTGGTAGGAATGACTGCAGTTGTTGCTCTATTATCTGAATATGTTGTTGGTACTATTGAGGTCAGTAATTAATGAACTAATTAATAATCTTTAAAGATATGTATATATATATTCTTTTTAATTACGAAGTCTTGACAATTTAATATATTTGACATTAAAATTCAACAGGCAGCATCAGATTCTTGGGGAATCTCAGTGAGCTTCATCAGTGTTATTTTGTTACCAATTGTTGGAAATGCTGCAGAACATGCTGGCGCTGTCATTTTTGCTTTCAAAAATAAATTGGTATTTTTAATTTGAATAGTGATCATATTCATGCATTAATAATAAGCTAATAAGGGAACCTAAAAATGGATTTGGTGCATAATGCAGGATATTTCTTTGGGAGTTGCCCTAGGCTCAGCAACTCAAATTGCCATGTTTGTGGTAAGTTTCTCACTCCCCTATATTCCTAATTTATTTCATAGTTTAATTTCTTTGCACTAATAATGTAAAAGATTTCTTTACACTATTTGGTCGCAAGATAACAACAAATAATTATTAATTTGTAATATAATTAAAACTAGTAATATGAAATATGGCAGATTACCTGCTACAATATATTAATATATACTTATACTAAAATAACTCTTTACAATGTAATATATATATATATATATATATATATATATATATATATATATATATATATATATATATATATATATATATATATATATATATATATATATTTCACCTAACTTTTCGACTTAAATCTTCGACATATACTATTTTCCCCTCAATATAATAGCTTTCTTCATATCCAACTGTTTTGAATTAAGTAATCTTACTTATCAAAGGTTTTTATATTTCAAATTTCAACTAATTAGATGATCACCTTATAAAACTTGAACTATTATATGACCTAATTTATGATATCTTGTGATTTACATCATTCAGGTTCCATTAAGTGTAATTGTCGCATGGATTATTGGTGAGAGAATGGATCTTGATTTTAGCCTTCTTGAGACTGGCTCCCTCGGTTTGGCAATAATCGTCACAGCTTTCACTTTACAGGTAATTAATTTTGGGCAGCTATGTGTGATAGCCTTAAGAGCTATGTTGTTCGTAACTTTTTAAAAATATTGTCGGACACATGTTAGATTCTCTAAAATGCAGAGCACTTTTTAGAGGATTGATTAGAGGATTCGGCTATATTTTTGAAGAGTCCGAACAATTCATCATACGATAATTATATCTTCTTTAATTAAATAAAAGTTAATAATGACACTTTTAATTGTACGTGCAGGATGGAACATCACATTATATCAAAGGATTAGTCCTCCTGCTCTGTTACATTGTCATTGGAATATGTTTTTTCTTCTACGACAGACCACAAAGTAAGATCTCCATAATAAATTTTCTATTATATAACGTAGAAGAACTCATCATTTCCTAAATGGATTTAAGTTATATATACTGACAATCATAAAAAATTTATATTGTCAATTTAATTAGATTAACCTCTGCTAGCATTAATTATTATTTTTACAGGTTATCAGTTATGAATAAAACTTATTATATAGAGGTTTACTTGTAATTACTTATAGTAATTAACTTAATTGCATAAAAAAAAATTACACATCCGTTCATAAAAATTGAACTCTTTTCAAATTATCAAGTTTACATTCTTGGCTACAATAGATCTTTTTCATCAGCAACCAAATGAAAAAGTTCCAACTCTCATTTCTTTGAAAACTTCACTAATTAGTTTTTTGCTCTCTTTGTATAGATCAACCAAATGGTATCAACTTGGGCTCATCAACTGGTGGAATCGTGAGAGTTTGATGATTACATTTTGATCACAAAAACTGGATGCATATCATATTCTTTGATTGGGAATATTGGGTTTTACGGAATTATGATGAGAGTTTGATGTACTATTCTTTTTTTGTGTGTATTTAATGGGATGATTGAAGCATGATCGTTGTAAGTCAATCATGTCTATAATATAATTTTCTCAGTTCCTGTAGTATTATTCTGTAGTTGCTGAGGGTACGGTTTCTTATACCAGCAACTGCTTGTAAGGGTTTCGCTTTACTTACAGCTTTCGAAAAAATAAATGAAAATCTTCATTGCAGTTTTTATATATGGGATTGTCAAATCTGTTGGGAGAACATATATGTAATATCTTTTATGTTGACTATGGTTAAGACCATGCTTTAGTTACTTAAATCTGAATCATTGATATTACTTTTAATAGTGCAATATATGTAAGGAAAGGACAAAGAGAAGAACGATAATAAAAATAGTGCAATAATATTATATGTGAGCGGAAATACACTAACTGGCTTGAGTCGTGCTGGGCACCGTCCTAAGAAACTATTTTAGCAGTGTGAAATATTTCTCCAGGATTAAACAAGCTTACCTTTATTTTATTTAGAGCATACAGGCATCAGCAAAATTAAATATTATACAAATCCAGCTAGTAAGTAAAAAAGAAAGAACAACTAATATGTAATGTTAATTAAATATGATAGAAAAGGAATTAGAAGGAAGAAGAGAGAGATATAAGAAGGATATCTGATGATTGAAATTGGCCTAAAGGAAGACCCTTTTATAGGCAAAAAAACTTAAGGCTTTCTTTGCCGTTTGTCAAGTTTCTTGCCATTTGTCAAGTCTCTTGCCAAGACTTGCATGCATCTTGCCAGTTATCTTTTCTAGAAGGCTTCCACATGATCTTCTTCAAGACATTTGTCAACAAAGGTTTAAAATATTGCCATAATCCCCCACTATTTTAAAGACTTTTTGAAATAAAGTTGTTGGATTTGCATGGTTTCAAATGTAATAGTATGACGACCCAAAGGGTCATCACCTGTTTTCTTACCCATTTTGTACTTTCGAGGCCCTGAAAACCTCATTTATGGTTGCCTCAATTTGCATACGCAGTACGGGCGCGTAGCCGGAAAGCTTAAATATGAATTCTCTAAGAAAAATGCCAATTTTTAATATTAAAATGAATAAATTTGACTTCGGTCAATATTTTGGGTAAACGGACCCGGAACCGTGATTTGACAGTCCCGGAGGGTCCGTAGGAAAATATGAAACTTGGGCGTATTCCCGGAATCGAATTTCTAGGTCCCAAGCTCGAGAAATGAATTTTTGTGTGAAATTATTTTCTTGAAATAATCAAGAAAATTGGAAACGAAATTTGATTAGAAGACTATGGTATAGGGCCCGTATTTTGGTTCCAGCGCCCGGTACAAGTCTTATCTATGATTTAAGCACTTTCTGTAAAGTTTGGTTGAAAACGGACGTCGTTTGACGTGTTTCGGACTTAAAATGGAAATTTGATGTTTTATGAAAATTTGGAAGGAATCATGGATTTTAAGGCTTAATTCGATGTATATGATGTTATTTGGGCGATTTGATCACACAGATAAGTCCGTAGGATGTTTTTGAGGTTGTGTGCATATTTGGTTTGGAGCCCCGAGGGCTCGAATGAGTTTTGGACAGGGCAGATTGCATTTTTGAACTTTGAAAAAATTTCGTATGCTCAACTCTGTGATCTTCGCATTTGCGAAGGATATCTCGCAATTGCGAAAATAGAGATTTTGACTTGTTGATCGCAAATGAGATCTGAATGTTCGCCAATGCAAAAGTGGGTTGTCGCAAATGCGACAGAGTTGGTCGCAAATGTGAACCTTGGATTTTTGATTGGTGTTCGCAAATGCGAACTGCTGCTCGCAATTCCCACAATAGCAGGTCGGGGTTCGCAATTGCCAACCCCAGTTCGCATTTCCCACACATGAGGCCCAACAAATTTTATACTTCGTCGAATTTGAACTATTTTTCACCATTATTTCAAAACACAAACTCCTTGGGCGATTTTTCAAGAAAAAATTTCCTTCCAAATCATTTGTAAGTCGATTTTTACTCAATTCTTTCAATCATTAACATCATTTAACATGTTTTCAACTTAAAATCAATGATTTTCATGGGTGAAATTGGGGGTTTTGGGTAGGACCTAGGTTTTTCTACAATTGGGGATTTGGACCTCAATTTGAGGTCCGATTTAAAAATAAATCATATATTTGGCTTCGTGGGGGAATGGGTAATCGGATTTTGGTTCGAACCTCGGATTTTGACAATGTGGGCCTGGGGGCGATTTTGGAATTTTGGGCAAAACTTTGAAAAATTTATTTTTATGCATTCAAATTGATTCATTTAGTGTTTATTAAAGTAATTAAGTGACTTGTGACTAGATTCGAGCGGATTGGAGGTGGAATCACGGGGTAAAGCCATAATTGAGACTGGAATTGAATTCAAAGCATCGAGGTAAGTGTTCGATTTAACCCTAGCTTGAGGGATTAGGAGTTGAGTCATATTTGCTATGTGTTTCTTGTCGAGTACGACGCATGTGCATGATGACGAGTATCTATACGTTGGTGTCAACCATGACCGTGAGTCTGATATTGTGACTTTCATGGCTTCGTTGTATTATCCATGCTTTGGTGTGTATTTCTATTTGTTGTGTAAAACTGTGGAAAGAAATGTGATTTATGAACATTGAGGAGCGTCGACATCAGTTGTAGAATGAATTACTAAAGTATAAATGATAATTGAACCTCTAGAGCATTGGCTCGAGTTGTGAAGAGAATTGTGAAGTAAAAGTAAGAAAGAGAAGAGATCATTATGTTGCCCTCTTAGCGAGCTATTGTTGAGTATGGTTCCTTTGCACTTTGTTCTTAACTGATACTAGGGTCGCTTAGGTTAATTCTTCCTTGTGTTGAGTGACGACTATAGTTATGGCTGAGGTGGTTAAGTGTGGTAATAGGTTAGTTATAGCTAAGGTGGTTAAGTGTGGTAATAGGTTAGTTATAGCTGAGGTAGTTAAGTGTTGTAATAGGTTGGTTATAGCTGTGGCAGTTAGATGTTGGAACAAATTTGGTTATAGCTGTGGTAGCAAGATATGGGAACTTGTGTGGTTATAGTAATTCCCTTGCCAGGATATTTGAGTTGATATTTTGTTCCCTTGCCGGGATATTTGAGTTGATATTTTGTTCCCTTGCCGGGAAGTTATTATATTGTTGCCCCCTAGTCGGGATTATTTATTTGTATTGTGTTGGATTGAAATGGGAGCGGGTGGTACGCCTACCACAAGATATTATGAAATGGGAGCGGGTGGTTCGCCTACCACAGGATATTATGAAATGGGAGCGGGTGGTACGCCTACCGCAAGATATCATGAAATGGGAACGGGTGATATTCTTATCACAAGACATTAAGAAATGGGAGCAGGTGGTATGCTTACCACGAGATACGATGAATGGGATCGGGTTGCACGCCTGCAACAGGATGAATGGAACATGAATATTGTCTTTATTTCTTATTTCCGTGTTAGAATCTAGACTGTAGGTTTCTCTTTTAATATTCCTGATATTCTATTTATATCTGTTACCCCTGAAGCATGTTCCCTCCCCCAATTTTAATTGTTAATTTCTATTGCCTTTTCGTTGCATTGTATATATATATATATATATATCTGCACAGGTTTATCTGGAGTCTGGTCCTAGCCTCGTCACTACCACGTCGTGGTTAGGCCAGACACTTACCAGCACATGGGGTCGGTTGTACTGATACTACACTTTGTGCTCTTTGCATAGATCCAGGTGTTGGACAGCAGTGGCAGTAGCACGGGAGTTCGCCTTTATCACCGAGACACCGAGGTAGCCTTGCATGCATCCGCAGGCCTGGCGTTTCTTCTATCTTAAATTCCAGTTTGTTATCTCATGTATTCCGACACAAACAGTTACATTTCTTTCAAACGGTTATGTTTAGCACTCTTAGTAGTTCGTGAGTATGCGACACCAGTTCTTGGGTAGAGGTTTATGTTGATTTTTCGCATCGTTGTTCAGATTCTTTAATTTAAGATTTCCGCTTGTTTCTTTATTCCGCTGTTATCATGATATTACTGATATTTTTTAAAAGAAGTAAAATGGTTAATGCTAAAAGTGGTTAAGGGTTGGCTTGACTAGCTCTCATCAGTAGGCGCCATCACGGCTCCCGAGGGTATGCCTACCACAAGACATTATGAAATGGGAGCGGGTGGTACGCCTACCACGAGATAGATGGAATGGGATCGGGTTGCACGCCTGCAATAGGATGAATGGAACATGAATATTGTCTTTATTTCTTGTTTCCGTGTTAGAAGCTGGACTGTAGATTTCTATTTTAATATTCCTAATATTCTATTTATATCTGTTACCCCTGAAGCATGTTCCCTCCTCCAGTTTTAATTGTTAATTTCTATTGCCTCTTCGTTGTATTATATATATATATATATATATATATATATATATATATATATATGTGCACAGGTTTATCTGGAGTCTGGTCCTAGCCTCGTCACTACTCCGCCGGGGTTAGGCCAGACACTTACCAGCACATGGGGTCGGTTGTGCTGATACTACACTCTGTGCTCTTTTGCACAGATCCAGGTGTTGGACAGCAACGACAGTAGCACGGGAGTTAGCCTCTGTCAGCGAGACACCGATGTAGCCTTGCATGCATCCGCAGTCCTGGCATTTCTTCTATCTTAAATTTCAGTTTGTTATCTCATGTATTCCGAGACAAACAGTTACATTTTCTTTCAAACAGTTGTGTTTAGCACTCTTCGTAGTTCGTGAGTATGTGACACCAATTCTTGGGTAGAGGTTTATGTTAATTTTCCGCATCGTTGTTTAGATTCTTTAATTTAAGATTTCCGCTTGTTACTTTATTTCGCTGTTATCATGATATTATTGATATTTGTTAAAAGAAGTAAAATGGTTAATGCTAAAAGTAGTTAAGGGTTGGCTTGACTAGCTCTCATTAGTAGGTGCCGTCACGACTTCCGAAGATGGAAAATCTGGGTCGTGACAAGTTGGTATTAGAGCTCTAGGTTACATAGGTCTCACAACTCATGGACAAGCTTAGTAGAGTCTGAGGGATTGATATAGAGACGTCTGTATTTATCCCCCAGAGGCTACCGACTTAGGAAAAGTTTCACATTTGTTCTTTCTTATCATGCAGTTTGATTTCTCAATGCTGATTGAATTTCTACTCTTGTCCTTTCGCGAATGGCGAGGTCATGTACCACTTCTTCAGCCAAGCAACAGCTCAGACCGGTGATAGCTCAGCCACGTCATCGGAAGCTTTGTGGGGATTGGATAAGTTTCCCAAGCTCTTCACTACTACATTCAGTGGTACATCTACTGAGGATCCCCAGGACTTTTAGCACAGCTGTCATGAGGTTCTTAGAAACATGGGGATCGTTGAGACCAATGGGGTCGATTTTTGCTACTTTTTGCTTGTTTGGATTCACTAAGACTTGGTGGAGAAAGTATTGCCTGACTAGACCAGCCGGATTGCCATCTTCAACTTGGGAGCAGCTAACGCAGCTATTTCTAGAGGAGTTTCTCCCCATCACTCAGAGGGTGGTTAATGTATTACAGGTGGAGATACAGGTATTGTTCTGGTTTGTGGTAAAGAAACTTCGGTTTTATTTTACGCCGTATCCAGTCGTGCCTAGTGATTCCATTATGGTGGATTGTGTCCATTGTTCATGTATAATGGTGATTGGAGGTTTTGAGACTCGTGTAGATTTGCTTCTTCTGGACATGGATGAACTCAGTGTTATATTGGGATGTACTGGTTATCACCCTATCACGCTAGCTTGGACTGCCATGCCAAGACTGTGACCCTAGCTTTATCGGATATGCCTCGTTTAGAGTGGAGAGGGATTCCAGGTCATTCTACCCGCAGTGTTATATCGTATGTGAAGGATCAGCGTATGGTCGAGAAAGGGTGCTTGGCTTATTTAGCTTATGTTCGGGATTCCAGTGCTAAGGTTCCCTCTATCGATTTTGTGCCCGTTGTTTATGAGTTCCTTGATATTTTTCCTTTAGACCTATCGAGTATGCCACCTGACAGGGATATTGATTTCTGCATTGATCTGGTTTCGGGCATTCAGCCCATTTCTATTCCGCTATATCGTATGGCCCCGCTGGAGTTGAAGGAGTTAAAAGAACATTTGTAGGATTTTCTTGATAAGGTTTTCATTAGACCCAGTGTCTCTCATTGGGGTGCGCCGGTGTTATTTGTCAAGAAGAAGGATGGGTCAATGAGGATGTGCATTGATTACCGACAATTGAACAAGCTAAAGGTCAAGAATAAGTATCCACTACCGAGGAGTGATGATTTGTTCGACCAACTTCAGGGTGCCAGGGTATTTTCGAAGACTGACTTGCGATCTAGTTACCATCAGTTGAGGATTAGGGCATCCGATGTCCCTAAGACAGCTTTCTGCACTCGGTATAGGCAATATAAGTTCTTGGTCATGTCATTCGGGTTGACCAATGCCCCAGCAGCATTTATGAAGTTGATGAACCGAGTGTTCAACCCTTATTTCGACTTGTTCGCGATAGTCTTTATTGATGATATATTGATATACTCCCGCAGCCAGGAGGAGCACGAGCAGCACCTCAGAGTGGTTCTTCAGACTCTGAGGGATAGTCAGTTATATGCCAAGTTCTGCAAGTGTAAGTTCTGGCTGAGTTCAGTTGTATTTCTGGGTCACGTTTTGTCAGCAAAAGGTATTCAAGTGGACCCGAAGAAGATTGAGGCGGTCAAGAACTGGCCTAGACCAGCATCAGCTATAGAGATTCGGAGTTTCTTGGGGTTGGCAGGCTACTATCGTCGGTTTGTAGAGGGGTTTTCATCTATTGCAGCCTCGATGACTAGGTTGACCCAGAAGGGCGCCCAGCTTAGATGGTTGGATGAGTGTGAGGCGAGCTTTCAGAAGCTCAAGACAGTTCTGACTACGACACTGGTGTTAGTTTTGCCCACAGGTTCAGGGCCTTATACAGTTTATTGTGACGCTTCTCGTATTGGGCTTGGTGCAGTGTTGATGCAGGATAGCAAGGTCATTGCCTATGCTTCGAGACAGTTAAAAATTCATGAGAAGAACTATCCAGTGCATGATTTAGATTTGGCAACCATTGTTCACACATTGAAGATTTAGAGGCACTATTCGTATGGCGTGGCATGTGAAGTGTTCACTGATCATAAGAGTCTTTAGTACTTATTCAAGCAAAAGTAGTTGAATTTGAGGCAGAGGAGGTGGTTGGAGTTGTTGAAGGATTATGATGTCACCATTTTATATCATCCGGGGAAGGCCAATGTGGTGGCCGATGCTTTGAGTAGTAAGTCAGCCAGTATGTGCAGTCTTGCTTATATTTTGGTCAGTCAGAGGCCGCTTGTTTTGGATGTTCAGGCTTTGTCCATTCAGTTCGTGAGACTGGATGTTTCTGAGCCTAGTCGCGTGTTTGCTTGCACGGTCGCTCGTTCTTTATTATTGGAGCGTATCTGTGATCGGCAGTTTGATGATCCCCATTTATGTGTCCTTAGGGACACGGTGCCAAGCAGGTTACCTTAGATGCGGATGGAGTTTTGTGATTGCAGGGGCGAGTTTGTGTGGCCAAAGTGGATGGGCTTCGAGAGTTGATTTTAGAGGAGGCCCATAGTTCCCGGTACTCTATTCATTCGGGCGCCATGAAGATGTATCAGGATTTACGGCAGTATTATTGGTGGCTTAGTATGAAGAAGGATATCGTAGCATATGTGGCTCGTTGTTTGACTTGTCAGCAGGTTAAGTACGAGAATTAGAGGCCTGGTGGTTTGTTTCAGAGGATTAAGCTTCCCGAGTGTAAGTGGGAGATCACTATGGACTTTGTTACTGGACTTCAGTTGACCCAGAAGAAGTTAAACGCAGTTTGGTTCATTGTTGATAGGCTGACCAAGTCAGCGCATTTCATTTCTGTAGCAGTCTCCTATTTTTCAGAGAGGTTAGCTGAGATTTATATCCGGGAGATTGTTCGCCTTCATGGTGTGACAGCATCTATAATTTCGGGTTGGGGTACGCAGTTCACCTCGCACTTCTGGAGAGTAGTTCAGCGAGAATTAGGCACATGGGTTGAGTTGAGCACAACATTTCATCCCCAAACGGATGGTCAGTCCAAGCGGACTATTCAGATTCTAGAGGATATGCTCCGAGCTTGTGTGATTAACTTTGGAGGTTTGTGGGATCAGTTCTTGCCTTTAGCAGAGTTTGCCTACAACAAAATCTACCAGTTGAGCATCCCGATGGCTCCTTATGAGGCTTTATATGGAAGGCAGTATCGGTCTCCAGTTGGATGGTTTGAGCCGGGAGAAGCTCGGTTGTTGGGTACAGATTTGGTTCAGGAGGCCTTGGAAAAGGTCAAGATCATTCAAGATAGGCTTCGTTGAGCTTAGTCTAGGCAAAAGAGTTATGCAGACTGCAAGGTTCGAGATGTGGCATTTATGGTTGGTGAGCAGGTATTGCTCCGAGTGTCGCCTATGAAGGGCGTGATGAGATTTGGGAAGAAGGTCAAGCTTAGCCCTAGGTTTATTGGTCCGTTTGAGATTCTTGATCGAGTGGGAGAGGTGGCTTATAGACTTGCATTGCCGCCTAGCTTATCAACCGTGTATCCAGTTTTCATGTATCCATGCTTCGGAGGTATCACGGCGATCCAGCCCACGTGCTAGATTTTAGCACTGTCCGGTTAGACAAGGACTTGTCTTATGAGGAGGAGCCGTTAGCTATTTTGGACCGGCAGGTTCATCAGTTGAGATCCAAGAGCGTTCCTTCTATTCGTGTTCAATGGAGAGGTCATCCTCCTGAGGCATCGACCTGGGAGTCCTAGTCCGAGATGCAGAGCCGTTATGCTCATCTTTTTCCCGACTCAGGTACTTCTTTCTTTTGTCCGTTCGAGGATGAACGGTTGTTTTAGAGGTGGAGAATGTGATGACCATCACCTGTTTTCTTACCCATTCTGTACTTTCGAGGCCTTGAAAACCTCATTTAGGATTTCCTCGATTTACGTGCACAGTCCGGGCGCGTCGCCGTATAGCTTAAATATGCATTCTCTGAGAAAAATGCTAAATTTTGATATTAAAATGAATAAATTTGTCTTCGGTCACCATTTTAGGTAAACGGATCTGGACCCGTAATTTAACGGTCCCGGAGGGTCCGTAGAAAAATATGGGACTTGGGCGTATGCCCGGAATCGAATTTTGAGGTCCCAAGCTCGAGAAATGAATTTTTGCGTGAAATTGTTTTCTGAAAATAATCAAGGAAATTGGAAATGAAATTTGATTAGAAGACTATGGTATCGGGCCGGTATTTTGGTTGCGGCGCCCGGTACAAATCTTACATATGATTTAAGCACTTTCTGTAAAGTTTTGCTGAAAACGGATGTCGTTTGACGTGTTTCGGACTTAAAATGGAAATTTGATATTTTATGAAAATTTGGAAGGAATCATGGATTTTGAGGCTTAATTCGATGTATATGATGTTATTTTGGCAATTTAATCGCACGGATAAGTCCGTAGGATGTTTTTGAGGTTGTGTGCATATTTGGTTTGGAGCCCCGAGGGCTTGGGTGAGTTTTGGATAGGCCACAGATTGCATTTTGTGAACTTTGAAAAAATCTGGTATGCTCAGCTCTGTGATCTTCGCATTTGCGAAGGATATCTCGCAATTGCGAGATCGCAGATGCGAGCTTTGCATCGCAATTGTGAAAATAGAGATTTTGACTTGCTGATCGCAAATGCGATCTAAATGTTCGCCAATGCGAAAGTGGGTTGTCGCAAATGCGAACCTTGGATTTTTGATAGATTTTCGCAAATGCGATCTGCTGCTCACAATTCCCACAATAGTAGGTCGGGGTTCGCAATTGAGAACCCCGGTTCGCATTTCCCACATCTGAGGCCCAACAAATTTTATACTTCGTCGAATTTTAACCATTTTTCACCATTTTTTCAATACACAAACTCCTTGGGCAATTTTTCAAGAACAAATTTCCTTCCAAATCACTTGTAAGTCGATTTTTACTCAATTCTTTTAATCATTAACACCATTTAACATGTTTTCAACTTAAAATCAATGATATTCATGGGCGAAATTAAGGGTTTTGGGTAGGATCTAGGTTTTTCTAAAATTGAGGATTTGGACCTCAATTTGAGGTCCGATTTCAAAATAAATCATATATTTGGGTTCGTGGGGGAATGTGTAACTGTGTTTTTGTTTGAACCTCGGGTTTTGACCACGTGGGCCCGGGGGCAATTTTTGAATTTTGGGCAAAAATTTGGGAAATTCATTTTTATGCATTCAAATCGATTCATTTAGTGTTTATTAAAGTAATTAAGTGACTTGTGAATAGATTCGAGCAGATTGGAGGGGGAATCACGGGGTAAATCCATAATTGAGACTGGAGTTGAATTCAAAGCATCGAGGTAAGTGTTCGATTTAATCCTAGCTTGAGGGATTAGGAGTTGAGTCATATTTGCTATGTGTTTCTTGTCAAGTACGACGTATAGGCATGGTGACGAGTATCTATACGTTGGTGTCAAGCATGACCGTGAGTCTGATATTGTGACTTTTATGGCTTCATTGTATTATCCATGATTTGGTGTGTATTTGTATTTGTTGTGTAAACCTGTGGAAAGAAATGTGATTTATGAACATTGAGGAGCGTCGACACCAGTTGTAAAATGAATTGCGAAAGTATAAGTGATAATTGAACCTCTAGAACATTGGCTCGAGTAGTGAAGAGAATTGTGAAGTAAAAGTGAGAAAGAGAAGAGATCATTATGTTGCCCGCTTAGCGGGCTATTGTTGAGTATGGTTCATTTGCACTGTGTTCTTAACTGATACTAGGGTCGCTTAGGTGAATGCTTCCTTGTGTTGAGTGATGACTATAGTTATGGCTGAGGTGGTTAAGTGTGGTAATAGGTTTGTTATAGCTGAGGTGGTTAAGTGTGGTAATAGGTTAGTTATAGCTAAGGTGGTTAAGTATTGTAATAGGTTGGTTATAGCTGTGGCAGTTAGATGTTGGAAAAAGTTTGGTTATAGCTGTGGTAGCTAGATATTGGAACTAGTGTGGTTATAGTAATTCCTTTGCCGGGATATTTGAGTTTATATTTTGTCCCCTTGCCGGGAAGTTATTATATTGTTGCCCCTAGTCGGGATTATTTTGTTGTATTGTGTTGTATTTAAATGGGAGTGGGTGGTATGCCTACCAAAAGATGTTATGAAATGGAAGCGGGTGGTACGCCTACCACAAGATATTATGAAATGGGAGCGGGTGGTTCGCCTACCACAAGATATTATGAAATGGGAGCGGGTGGTACGCCTACCACAAGATATCATGAAATGGGAACATGTGATATGCTTATCACAAGACATTAAGAAATGGGAGTAGGTGGTATGCTTACCACGAGATACGATGAATGGGATCGGGTTGCACGCCTGCAACAGGATGAATGGAACATGAATATTGTCTTTATTTCTTGTTTCCGTGTTAGAATCTAGACTGTAGATTTCTCTTTTAATATTCCTGATATTCTATTTATATCTGTTACCCCTAAATCATGTTCCCTCCCCCAATTTTAATTGTTAATTTCTATTGCCTTTTCGTTGCATTGTATATATATATATATATATATATACACAGGTTTATCTGGAGTCTGGTCCTAGCCTCGTCACTACCACGTCGTGGTTAGGCCAGACACTTACCAGCACATGGGATCGGTTGTGCTGATATTACACTCTGTGCTCTTTTGCACAGATCCAGGTGTTGGACAGCAGTGGCAGTAGCACGGGAGTTCGCCTTTATCACCGAGACACCGAGGTAGCCTTGCATGCATCCGCAGGCTTGGCGTTTCTTCTATCTTAAATTCCAGTTTGTTATCTCATGTATTCCGACACAAACAGTTACATTTCTTTCAAACGGTTATGTTTAGCACTCTTAGTAGTTCGTGAGTATGTGACACCAGTTCTTGGGTAGAGGTTTATGTTGATTTTCCGCATCGTTGTTCAGATTCTTTAATTTAAGATTTCCACTTGTTTCTTTATTTCGCTGTTATCATGATATTACTGATATTTTTTAAAAGAAGTAAAATGGTTAATGCTAAAAGTGGTTAAGGGTTGGCTTGCCAGCTCTCATCAGTAGGCGCCATCACGGCTCCCGAGGGTAGGAAATATGGGTTGTGACAAGTTAGTATCAGAGCTCTAGGTTACATAGGTCTCACAACTTACGGACAAGCTTAGTAGAGTCTGAGGGATCGGTACGGAGACATCTGTATTTATCCCAGAGGCTATCGAGTTAGGAAATGTTTCACATTTGTTCCTTCTTATCGTGCTGTTTGATTTCTCAACGCTAATTGAATTTTTTCTGTTGTCCTTTCGCGTATTGCGAGGTTATGTATCGCTTCTTCTTCCGAGCAGTAGCTCAGACCGGTGATAGCTCAGCCACATCATCGGAAGCTTTGTGGGGATTGGATAAGTTTCCCAAGCTCTTCACTACTACATTTAGTGGTGCATCTACTGAGGATCCCCAGGACTTTTAATACAGCTATCATGAGATTCTCGGAAACATGGGAATCGTTGAAACCAATGGGGTTGATTTTTGCTACTTTTCGCTTGTTTGGATCCGCCAAGACTTGGTGGAGAGAGTATTGCCTCACTAGACCAGCCGGGTTGCCATCTTTTACTTGGGAGCGGCTGACACAACTATTTCTAGAGGAGTTTCTCCCCATCACTAAGAGGGAGGTAAATGTATTAGATGTGGAGATACGGGTATTTTTCTAGTTTGTGGTAGAGAAGCTTCGATTTTATTTTGCGCCATATCCAGTCGTGACTAGTGATTATATTGTGGTGGATCCTGTCCATTGTTCATGTATAATAGTGATTGGAGGTTTTGAGACTCATGTAGATTTGCTTCTTCTGGACATGGATGAACTCAGTGTTATATTAGGATGGACTGGTTATTACCTATCACGCTATCTTGGATTACCATGCCAAGACTGTGACCCTAGCTTTATCGGGTATGCCTCGTTTAGAGTGGAGAGGGACTCCAGGTCATTCTACCCGCTGTGTTATATCGTATGTGAAGGCTCGGCGTATGGTCGAGAAGGGGTGCTTGGCTTACTTAGCTTATGTTCGGGATTCCAGTACTGAGGTTCCCTCTATCGATTGCAGGATTTGCTTGAGAAGGGTTTCATTATACCTAGTGTCTCTCATTGGGGTGCATCGGTGTTATTTGTCAAGAAGAAGGATGGGTCAATGAGGATGTGCATTGATTACCAGCAATTGAACAAAGTAACGATCAAGAATAAGTATCCACTATCGAGGATTGATGATTCGTTTGACCAGCTTTAGGTTCCCAGGGTATTTTTGAAGATTGACTTACGATCTGGTTACCATCAGTTGACGATTAGGGCATCCGATGTCCCCAAGACAGCTTTTCGCACTCGTTATGGGCATTTTGAGTTCTTGGTCATGTCATTCGGGTTGACCAATGCCACATCAGGGTTTATGGAGTTGATGAACCGAGTGTTCAGGACTTATTTGGACTTGTTCGTGATAGTCTTTATTAATGATAAATTGCTATACTCCCGCATCCAGAAGGAGCACGAGCAGCACCTTAGAGTGGTTGTTCAGACTCTAAGGAATAGTCAGTTATATGCCAAGTTCTCCAAGTGTGAGTTCTGGCTAAGTTCAGTTACATTTCTGGGTCACGTTGTATCAAAAAAAGGTATTTAGGTGGTCCCGAAGAAGATTGAGGCGGTCAAGAACTGGCCTAGACCAGCATCAGCTACGGAGATTTGGATTTTCTTGGGGTTGGCAGGCTACTATTGTCGGTTTGTGGAGGGGTTTAATCTATTGCAGCCCCGATGACCAGGTTGACCCCGAATGGTGGCCAGTTTAGATGGTCGGATGAGTGTGAGGCGAGCTTTAAGAAGCTCAAGACAACTCAGACTACGGCACCGATGTTAGTTTTGCCCATAGGTTTAGGGCCTTATACAGTTTATTGTGACGTTTCCCATATTGGGCTTGGTGCAGTGTTGATGTAGGATGGCAAGTTCATTACCTATGCTTTGAGACAATTGAATATTTATTAGAAGAACTATCCAGTGCATGATTTAGAGTTGGCAGCCATTGTTCACGCATTGAAGATTTGGAGGCACTATTTATATGGTGTGGTATGTGAGGTGTTCACGGATCACAAGAGTCTTTAGTACTTGTTCAAGCAAAAGGAGTTGAATTTGAGGTAGAGGAGGTGGTTGGAATTGTTGAAGGTTTATGATGTCACCATTTTATATCATCCGGGGAAGGCCAATGTGGTGGCCGATGCTTTGAGTAGGAAGTCAACCAGTATGTGCAGTCTTTCTTATATTCTGATGAGTCAGAGGCCGCTTGCTTTGGATGTTCAGGCTTTGTCCAATCAGTTCGTGAGACTGGATGTTTTTGAGCCCAGTCGCATGTTGGCTTGCACGGTCGCTCGTTCTTCATTATTGGAGTGTATCCGTGATCGGCAGTTTGATGATCCCCATTTATGTGTCCTTAGGGACACGGTGCAGCGTGGAGGTGCCAAGCAGGTTACCTTAGATGCGGATGGAGTTTTGAGATTGCAGGGGCGAGTTTGTGTGCTCAAAGTGGATGGGCTACGAGTGTTGATTTTAGAGGAGGCCTATAGTTCCCGGTACTCTATTCATCCAAGCACCGCGAAGATTTATCAGGATTTGCGGAAGCATTATTGGTGGCATAGAATGAAGAAGGATATTGTAGCATATGTGTCTTGTTGTTTGAATTGTCAGCAGGTTAAGTACGAGCATCAGAGGCCTGGTGGTTTGTTTCAGAGGATTGAGCTTCCCTAGTATAAGTGGGAGAGGATCACTATGGACTTCGTTACTGGACTTCCGTTGACCCGGAGAAAGTTCGACGAAGTTTGGGTCATTGTTGATAGGCTGACCAAGTCAGCGCATTTCATTCCTATGGTAGTCTCCTATTCTTCTGAGAGGTTAGCTGAGATTTATATCCGGGAGATTGTTCGACTTCATGGTGTGCCAGCATCTATCATTTCGTACTGGGGTACGCAGTTCACCTCGCACTTCTGGAGAGCAGTTCAGCGAGAGTTGGGCACACGGGTTGAGTTGAGCACAACATTTCATCCCCAGACGGACGCTCAATCCGAGCGGACTATTCAAATTCTAGAGGATATGCTCCGAGCTTGTGTTATTGACTTTGGAAGTTCATGGGATCAGTTCTTGCCTTTAGAGGATTTTGCCTACAACAACAACTACCAGTCGAGCATCCAGATGGCTCCTTATGAGGCTTTATATGGTAGGCAGCGTCGGTCTCCGGTTGGATGGTTTGAGCCGGGAGAAGCTCGGTTGTTGGGTACATATTTGGTTCAGGAGGTCTTGGACAAGGTCAAGATCATTCAAGACAGGCTTCGTTCAGCTCAGTCTAGGAAAAAGAGTTATACAGACCGCAAGGTTCGAGATGTGGCATTTATGGTTGGTGAACGGTTATTGCTCCGAGTGTCGCCTATGAAGGGCGTGATGAGATTAGGGAAGAAGGGCAAGCTTAGCCCTAGGTTGATTGGTCCATTTGAGATTCTTGATCGAGTGGGAAGGGTGTCTTATAGAATTGCATTGCCACCTAGCTTATCAATCGTGCATCCAGTTTTCATGTATCCATGCTTCGGAGGTGACACGACGATCCAGCCCACGTGCTAGATTTCAACACTGTCCAGTTGGACAAGGACTTAGTCTTATGAGGAGGAGCCGTTAGCTATTTTGGTCGGCAGGTTCTTTAGTTGAGATCCAAGAGCGTTCCTTCTGTTCGTGTTCAATGGAGAGGTCATCCTCCTGAGGCATCGACCTGGGAGTCCGAGTCCGAGATGCAAATCCGTTATCCTCATCTATTTCCCGACTCAGGTACTTCTTTCTTTTGTCCGTTCGAGGATGAACAGTTGTTTTAGATGTGGTGAATGTGACGACCCAAAGGGTCATCACCTGTTTTCTTACCCTATTCTATACTTCCAAGGCTTTGAAAACCTCATTTAGGGTTGCCTCAATTTGTGTGCACGGTTCGGGCGCATAGCCGTAAAGCTTAAATATGCATTCTGTGAGAAAAATGCTAAATTTTGATATTAATATGAATAAATTTAACTTCGGTCAATATTTTGGGTAAATGGTCTCGGACCCGTGATTTAACGGTCCTGGAGGGTCCGTAGAAAAATATGGGACTTAGGCGTATGCCTGGAATCGAATTCCGAGTTCCCAAGCTCGAGAAATGAATTTTTGTGTGAAATTGTTTTCTAGAAATAATCAAGGAAATTGGAAATGAAATTTGATTAGAAGACTATGGTATCGGGCCCGTATTTTGGTTCCGGCACCCGGTACAAGTATTATATATGATTTAAGCACTTTCTGTGATGTTTGGTTGAAAACGGATGTCGTTTGACGTGTTTCGGACGTAAAATGAAAATTTGATGTTTTATAAAAATTTGGAAGGAATCATGGATTTTGAGGCTTAATTCGATGTATATGATATTATTTTGGTGATTTGATCACACGGATAAGTCCGTAGGATTTTTTGAGGTTATGTACATATTTGGTTTGGAGCCCCGAGGGCTCGGGTGAGTTTTGGATAGGCCACAGATTGTATTTTTGAACTTTGGAAAAATCTGGTATGCTCAACTCTGTGATCTTTGCATTTGCGAAGGATATCTCGCAATGGCAAGCTCGCAAATGCGAGCTTTGCATCGCAATAGCGAAAACAGAGATTTTGACTTGCTGATCGCAAATGGCTCTAAATGTTTGCCAATGCGAAAGTGGGTTATCGCAAATGCCACAGGGCTGGTTGCAAATGCGAACCTTGGATTTTTGATAGGTGTTCGCAAATGTGAACTGCTGTTCGCAATTCCCACAATAGCAGGTAGGGGTTCGCAATTGCGAACCTTGGTTTGCATTTCCCACATTTGAGGCCCAGCAAATTTTATACTTAGTCGAATTGAACTATTTCTCACCATTCTTTCAAAACACAAACTCCTTGGGCGATTTTTCAAGAACAAATTTCCTTCCAAATCATTTGTAAGCCGATTTTTACTCAATTATTTTTTTATCATTAACATTATTTAACATGTTTTCAACTTAAAATCAATGATTTTCATGGGTGAAATTGGGGGTTTTGGGTAGTGTCACATCTCCTCTTTCTTACTACACCCTCGTGAAGGGGTATAAAAAAGGGTGTTTTTTAATTAAAGGACAACCGAAACGGAATTCATTATTAAAAGATTCAGAGTCACCACCTGGAAAATTTATGGTGTCCCAAGTCACCGGTTTGAATTCCGAATCGAGGAAAAGGTTTGACTCTGTTTAACAGTCCGCGAACCAGAAATTCGAGTAAGGAATTCTATTAACCGGAGAGAAGGTGTTAGGTATTCTCGGGTTCCGTAGTTCTAGCAAGGTCGCTCAACTGTCATATTCGGCTTAATTATCTGATCTTAATACAGTGTGAACCTATGTGCAGTTTTAAAACTGCTTTTAATTAATTTATTAATTAATTATTTTTTAAATAATGTTGAACGTCGTTTAAAACATGTCTTTGGATCTCGTCACATGAAATGCACCCGTAGTCCGGAACACATCTTATTCAACGTTTTGGGATTTGGATTTTTGTCACATGAAATGCACTCCCGAGTTTAGGAAGGTAAAATTATTAAAAAACGCGCCTAAAGCAACTAACGCGTTGTTAACTTTACGGGAGGCCATAAAAATTTGCTAAATGGCACGTCCCTATTTCTAAGTGTTTTAAAGAAATAATTAAAGAGGGTCACGCAGTTTGTGAATTTTGTTTGGTGCGGCGCACATCAATTTATTTTAAAAGGACATCTTAAAGAAGAACTATTATTATCTATTAAGGATTGTCTCTAAAAAACTTAATTAATTAGCACTATCAATTGACTACTACTAAAGCCTTCAAGCAAGTTTGGGCCTCAAGTTCAAGTCCAAACTTAAACAAGGGGACCCCGTTACTGAAAACCCCTTAATTCAAGTTTGCCACCTAACTTAAAAGGCCTAATGCTTGCATTTAAACCATCGGATCCAATAGTGAATTAGACTAATAGCTTATTGGGCTTCGAGGCCAGCCCAAGAGGAAGGAGGAATTATTCAGCTTCGTTCACAAGAAGCTGCCTAACATTTAGGCCTCAACACAATCCCAAATGGAGGAAAGCTAGAAATCGGGACTCAAGATCAAGTCCCTAACAACCCATCATTTAATGGAATGAATTGATTCAAAAGGGCTGTAATACTTGGGCTCGGAGCAGGCCCAGATCAGAAAGAGACATCCAAATTGAACATGAGAAACATCAGGAAATCAAATTCAATCAATTACAGTTAATCTAACATGGATGTGTTGACAACTGATTTTAATTTTGTAAGTCTCTTAGCCGAAAAGAACGCGGGGATGAAACTAAAGGTGTGAAAACTCAACCATTGGGGCATGAATTATGAATTAACTAAGGACCAATTTGAACATCTATTAGCCAACAGGTTTGACACTCGTACAAATGAAATATATATTAAACCTGGATTCAAGATTTAAGTTAAACCCTTAAGTATGACTGTTAAAACCTAAAAAAACATTAACTGGAATCAATATCATTGTAGGTTAAACTCCTAATAACTTTCATGTGTCATGAACAACTACACTCCATTATTATGGTCTAACCGAGCTAATAGGAAATATCCAACTCACATATCTGAAACAACAGTAAAACCTAACGGCACCCCCAAATTGCTTATACATTCAAACTAATATGGATTATAAATTAACTTACAGCACTAAACAAAACAGCAGGATCTAAGCATATTAAAGTCTCAAAGTCCACCATTAGTTACAACCCGAGATTTAAGTCATTCTAAGAGAACAAACACTAAAATTCACATCAATGATAAACCTATTACATGATCATGGAAGGAGAAAACATTTTAGCACAAACGAAAATTAATATTAAGGTGTAAGAAAGAGCTGCTTCATTTCATCCTCAAATTCTATGACAATCAATTGAGTTTACAAAATCATGTACCTCGAGAAAAGAAACAACAGAAGAAGTGAGGGACCAACAAAGCAAGACAACAGTAGTCAACCCAGCAGCAACACGACTCAACCAACTCGAATATCAAAACCAAAGGAGGCAACACACTTGAACTAGGACCAAAGCAAACTAGTTTTTTTTTTGAAAATGAAACCCAGATCAGTATACCAAGGGTGATTTCACTTGAAGGAAAAGCCAACACCTTTGAATTAGACCTTAGAGCCAATATTTAATCCATTTTTAAGCCTTAAATGAACAATAAATTGCTTCAGATGTAAAGAAACTTTGAGAATCCTAGCAAGGGGCAATGGAACAATACTTTTTTTTTTTAAATTTCTGCCGCCTGGAGTTTTCAGTATATTTTCAATGCTTCCCCCCTTTGCCTTTAGCCCTAAGTAATAATGCCTTTATAGGCAAGTTACTAGGGCAACTTCAAACCTTAGGTTTTTACCTTTTAGTCCCTTTAGTTTTCTGTTTTTAGCTACTTAGTCCTTCAATTTATGACTTGTTGATCAAGTTAGACCTACAATTACTATCATACCCCCTCCTAAAAGCTTTTATTTCTGTTATTAAAAGATTCCCCAAGTCAAATACCTAAACTACACTCAGATGTCCCTAAAATTACCCTGAAAACCAAGCAGACCCTGGGTCAAGTTGACCCTGAACTCAATTGGGTGGGTCTCAGTTTGCAAAATCTGGGCCAGATCTTTTTATTTTTAGCCCACTATGACTCGAAGTCTCACAGAGGGATTCAAAGAAAAGATGAGGAAGAAGACGGACGGAATCCAAAGACCTTTTGAGCTAAAAAAATTCTAAAAGCCCAAATATCAAAGATAAACCAGCTAAACTAATATTCAATCATAGAAACACTAATTAGCTTAACCCAAAAAATATGCCAAAGATTGAAGTATCGGAGAAAACAGAGAAGAAAAGAAAAATATATACAAAGAAACAAGAGAAGATGATAAAGAAATTCAGATGAAAGTTAAAACTCAGAAGTAAAGACACAATACCTAAACACAGCTCGGACCAAAAGAACTTCGAATCTTCAAAATTTTTGGGTCGAGTCTGACATTAATCATGTGTTCTTATCAAGAACACATGAATAACGTCGAACTAGACCCAAACTTCAGTAAAATCTCGAGTTTGGGTTCGTTTGGAGTTTTAGGGCTTGAACCAGATTCAAAGTTCGGCAATTTTGGCTATGATTCAAAGGTAGTTGGTCTGGTATTTAGGAAGAGGGGGTCAAGGAGGCTCTAGGATGTTCATTTGGTGAGGATTGGTTGTGGCGCCACCGGCCACGACGGAGAAGTCCATGGCAGCGGCTAAGGTTTGGAAATTTCGAAGGTCTCCGGTGGGATTGAAAGGGGGTTACTGGTGCCATGAGCATGAGGACGAGGAGAGGAAAAGCTGATGTGAATTTGGGCTTTTAG
>MU735603.1:51576-63148 GCA_026770625.1 Nicotiana glauca
ATCGGAGAAAACAGAGAAGAAAAGAAAAATATATACAAAGAAACAAGAGAAGATGATAAAGAAATTCAGATGAAAGTTAAAACTCAGAAGTAAAGACACAATACCTAAACACAGCTCGGACCAAAAGAACTTCGAATCTTCAAAATTTTTGGGTCGAGTCTGACATTAATCATGTGTTCTTATCAAGAACACATGAATAACGTCGAACTAGACCCAAACTTCAGTAAAATCTCGAGTTTGGGTTCGTTTGGAGTTTTAGGGCTTGAACCAGATTCAAAGTTCGGCAATTTTGGCTATGATTCAAAGGTAGTTGGTCTGGTATTTAGGAAGAGGGGGTCAAGGAGGCTCTAGGATGTTCATTTGGTGAGGATTGGTTGTGGCGCCACCGGCCACGACGGAGAAGTCCATGGCAGCGGCTAAGGTTTGGAAATTTCGAAGGTCTCCGGTGGGATTGAAAGGGGGTTACTGGTGCCATGAGCATGAGGACGAGGAGAGGAAAAGCTGATGTGAATTTGGGGGTTATTGGACGCCGACCGCCGCCGTAGACAATTTCCGATGGTCGGCAGGCGGCAGTGGAAGGCGGGGCTAAGGTTGGTCTCGTGAGAGGTAAGAGAGAGACGGAGGGGGTAGGGGTTATGAGGGGGTGGGGTCCGTTTGGACATATAAATACTAAAAGGTCCAGGCTTCTGTGCCGTTGGATCTCCAAACCTAGACGACTCAGATCTCTTTAAGATCAAATGACGTCGTTTGGGCGTCCAAAGACTAGGTCGGGTGATGGGTTTTAACAATTGGGCTTGGATATGTTTGGATGGGTGTAGGGGAAATTTCAATTGGGCTAAGGGAAATTAGATTGTTTCTGGCCCAAAAATCTGATCCCTTCTTTAGTTTTCTTTTTTTTTTTTTTCAAAATTAAACTAAAATCTTAAATAATCCCTAACACCTAATTATCCTAAAAATAATAACTTAACCTAAATGATAATTAACACAACTAACAAATTAAAAAGGAAAACTGCTAAAATAAAAAATTAACTCCAAAAGTGCAAATTAAACTATTTTGTGATTTTTCCTTTTTTTATAAAATACTTAATTACTATTTAATTCTTAAAAATGCAAAGTCAAATCCTAAATGCAAATGCAACATATTTTTTGTATTTCTAACTAATTAAAATGCACAAAAAAATGCAAACATTTAACAAAAAATGTCACAAAAATCCACAAAATTGCAAACACTGAAAAAAGTTATTTTGTTTTAAATTTCTGGGAGTAATTCATATAGGGCAAAAACCACGGGCTCACAGCTACCCATACTCTGTGTGAAGTATTTTTGTGGGAGAGAAATTTTTGCCCGTTTGAATACTCTGTGTGAAGCATTTTTGAAAGAGTTGACCGCGCCCTGCTTCTAAGGCTGCCTACATATCCTTGGCTAAAAAGGAATCAGGTTAGTGTAGTTCAGGAAGGTCTGGTAGCTGGGACTACCATGAAGATGCAGTTTCACTGTTTCTGCTACTGCTGCCAGTGCTTACTGAACCCCCTTATTACACCATGTCAAAAATAAGAGAAACTAGACTAAGCTATGATCTATGAATTACAAAAGATCCTATCTATATCTTCAAACTTTCTCTTGTGGTTCTTGTTGCCTTGTTGACTTGTATTATCTTGGCGACATCCTTTTGTTGCTGCCTTGAATTGTGATCTGAGATGTTTTGCCTTTTTTCCGAGTGATGCTTGACCGCTGAACTTAAATGCATTCCTCTGTTCTCCAGGAAAGCCCCTAACTACTGAAACTTGAATTGTACTCCCACTGTTCTTCAGGAGGGGTCCTGACTGCTGAAACTTGAAATGTATGCCTCTGTTCTCCAGGCGGGATCCTGACTGCTGAAACTTGAAATGTATGCCTCTGTTCTCCAGGCGGGCTCCTGACTTCAACAAAATGGACAAAATAAAGAAACTTTTCTGCCCTAGTTTGGTGACTGGGTATCATATTACCAGATATTAATAAGAATTTGAAAGCTAAAATTTGAATTGCACTCCCTCTGTTCTTCAGGCGGGGCCCTGACTGCTAAAACTTGAAATGTATGCCTCTATTCTCCAGGCGGGCTCCTGACTGCTGAAACTTGAAATGTATGCCTCTGTTCTCCAGGTGGGCTCCTGACTTCAACAAAATGGGCAAAGCAAAGAAACTTTTATACCCCAGTTTGGTGACTGGGCATCATATTACCAAATATTAATAAGAATTTGAAAGCTAAAATTTGAATTTACTCCCTCTGTTCTTCAGGCGGGGTCTTGAATGCTGAAACTTGAAATGTATGACTCTGTTTTCCAGGCGGGCTCCTGACTGCTAAAACTTGAAATGTATGCCTCTGTTCTCCAGGCGGGCTCCTGACTTCTGAAACTTGAAATGTATGCATCTGTTCTCCAGGCGGGCTCCTGACAGCTGAAACTTGAAATGTATGCCTCTGTTCTCCAGGCGGGCTCCTGACTTCAACAAAATAGACAAAACAAAGAAAATTTTCAGCCCCAGTTTGATGGCTGGGTATCGTATTACCAGATATTAATAAGAATTTGAAAGCTAAATTTGAATTGTACTCCCTCTGTTCTTCAGGCGGGTCCTGACTGCTGAAACCTGAAATGTATGCCTCTATTCTCCAGGTGGGCTCCTGACTGCTGAATCTTGAAATGTATGCCTCTGTTCTCCAGGCGGGCTCCTGACCGCTGAAACTTGAGATGTATGCCTCTGTTCTCCAGGTGGGCTCCTGAATTCAATAAAATGGACAAAATAAAGAAACTTTTCTGCCCCAGTTTGGTGACTGGGCATCATATTACCAGATATTAATAAGAATTTGAAAGCTAAAATTTGAATTGTACTCCCTCTATTCTTCAGGCGGGGTCTTGATTTTCGAAACTTGAAATGTATGCCTCTATTCTCCAGGCGGGCTCCTGACTGCTGAAACTTGAAATGTATGCCTCTGTTCTCTAGGCGGGCTCCTGGCTTCAACAAAATGGACAAAACAAAGAAACTTTTCTGCCCCAGTTTGGTGACTGGGCATCATATTACCAGATATTAATCAGAATGTCAAAGCTAAAATTTGAATTGTACTCCCTCTGTTCTTCAGGCGGGGTCCTGACTGCTGAAACTTGAAATGTATGCCTCTATTCTCCAGGCAGGCTCCTGATTGCTGAAACTTGAAATGTATGCCTCTGTCCTCCAAGGGGGGTCCTGACCGTTGAAACTTGAAATATATGCTTCTATTCTCCAGGCGGGCTCTTGACTTCAACAAAATGGATAAAGCAAAGAAACTTTTCTGCCCCAGTTTCAATCAAAAAAAAATCTTTTTCACTTTAAAATAGTGGTTAGTTGATGGCATTCTTGCTGAAGCTGTCTCCGCTGCTGTGTTTTACTTTGACCTACTTCCCGAGCTTGCCCTGAATCACTTAACTTTCTGACTGTCTTTCAAACCCGATGACCTCTGATGATTCGAGTGTTCTATACCCAGACTGTTGTTTAACGTCTCTGACCCCTTTTATCTGAAACTTTGCATCTCCCATAAAACTAATAATCAATCCACCGATTAAACTTCCGGTGACCCTTTGTATCTTACTTTGTATCATGACATCTTTGGTACGTTCTGGACCCATTGTGCTTTGCAATTGGGAAACTGGTAGTGAGCCTTAACATCCTTTCTTCTTTGTTTTGAACAAGACTGACATTGAAAAATCTTAAAGAACAAACCTCAAAAGAAATGAAATGCAATTACCTTGAGAGTTAAGGATAAAGAGAATCCAAAACCGACCGACTTACAAAATGAACGAAAAGGAAAAGAGATTTATCTGAGTGGAGCAGCTGGTACCATTGATCATGACATGCATTTCGGACTAAGCGGCACAATCCGTCCAAACAATCAACTTTCAATTGCCCTGCTTTGTTACCCCATGATTCCATACCCTGATTTCTTCAACCAAACCCTAACCTTGTTCATCCTGCGGTGTCCGGAATGGTTTTCACCCACAGACCTCTCTCATTTGTTCATTTGAAAACTCACTTTCGCCTTAAGGTGCCCGCGAGGGTTCTCATCAATAAGACTCTCTCAGTTTTGATTTCTCTCAACTCACTTTCGCCTTACGGTGCCTGTGAGGGTTTTCACCAATAAGACTCTCTCATTTTTCATTTCTCTCAGCTCGCGTCGCCTTACGGTGCCCGTGCGGGTTTTCACCAATAAGACTCTCTCATTTTCATCATTTTTCTGTTTGGACTAGAGTGTTTTGCCTGACATGAATCACCTCTTCTTGCTTGACTTGGCATTTCGTGAAGACTAAAAGGTCTTTCTTTTGACCATAATGCAGGCTTTTGGACAAGGTTAGAAAGAAAGGGTATCAAAGGCTCAAAACAATTCAAATGGGTTAAAATAACAACTTTTTGAATTAAATCTCTTGCACAACCGCAACTTCTGCCCCAATTTCTCGCTTGGGGACTTTTGGATTTTTATTGTGATGGGACCGAACCGTGAGGCTACCTACGTACCCTTAAAAGGAATCAGGTCAAACGTAGTTCATGACATAAAAATTACTTTGTTGTTGTGCTTTTCTTTCTTTTCTTATATTTTCTCTTTTGTTTCTTCTCTTCTTTCTTTTTCCTCTTTTTTTCTCTTTTTTTTCTTTTCTACTCTTTTTTTATTTTCATTTTTCTTCTCCTTTTCTTTTAATCATTTTCCTTCTCTTTTTCCTTCACTTACTTTCCACACTTGTGTTTACGAATTTTGTCACTGATTCTAAAAGAGGGGTATGAAAGAAAATAAATAAGGCTCAAAGGGGTAACAAAAGATAAAATGTTTAGATAGCAGAACAAAATTCCTTCGTCATTCCAATCTTCAAAACATGCCAAATACAAACAAATGCAATTAATTCAAAGGAAATCATACATAATATCTCTTGACCGCATCGGAGTTGATGGCCATTTCAACACACTTGCCTTCTATGTCTGTAAAATACAAAGCTCCATTGGACAACACTCTCGTTACGATGAACGACCCCTACCAATTTGGGGTGAACTTGCCTTTGGCATCGGTCTGATGTGAAAGAATACGCCTCAACACTTGCTGGCCCACTACAAACTTTCGCGGGCGCACCTTCTTATTATATGCTCTAGCCATTCTTTGTTGATATAACTAACCATGATACACTGCTGCCAATCTTTTCTCATCGATCAAACTTAATTGCTCCAAGCGGGCTATGACCCATTCATCATCATCAATTTTAGCTTCCGTGACAATCCGAAAGGACGGAATTTCCACCTCCGCAGGTATCACTGCCTCAGTACCATACACCAATGAATAAGGAGTCGCCCCTACTGAAGTACAGACAATAGTGCGATAACCCAGCAATGCAAAAGGCAACTTTTCGTGCCACTGTCTAGAACCCTCCACCACTTTCCGGAGTATCTTCTTTATATTCTTGTTGTCCGCTTCAACCGCTCCATTTGCCTTGGGGCAGTAAGGGGTGGAATTATGATGTGTAATATTGAATTGCTGACATACCTCTTTCATCAGATGACTATTGAGATTAGCCCCACTACCTGTAATGATCACCTTTGGTATCCCAAACCGACAAATGATATTTGAATGCACAAAATCAACCATTACTTTCTTGGTTACAAACTTGAATGTTTTAGCTTCGACCCATTTGGTGAAATACTCAATGGCCACTAGAATAAACCTGTGCCCATTCGACACTGCTGCTTCAATTGGCCCAATGACATCCATCCCCCATGCAACAAAAGGCTATGGTGCGGACATTGTGTGCAATTCCGATGGTGGAGAGTGAATCAAATCTCCATGCACTTGACACTGATAACATTTACGCACAAAACTGATACAATCCCGCTCCATAGTAAACCAATAATAACCTGCTCGAAGAATCTTCTTTGCCAATACGTATCCACTCATATGCGGTCCACAAACTCCCAAATGTACCTCGGTCATGATAGCTGTGGCCTGTTTAGATCTACACATCTTAACAACCCAAGATATGGTGTTCTTTTGTACAATACCCCTCCACTGAAGAAAAATCCACTTGCCAAACATCGAATTGCTCTCTTTTGATCTCCTGTGGCCTGCACTGGATACACTCCCATTCTAAGGTATTCTTTGATATCATGGAACCACGGCTCACCATCAAGTTCCTCTTCCACCATATTACAATAAACATGTTGATCGCGGATCTGAATCTGCAAAGGGTCCACATAAGCCTTATCTGGATGATGCAACATTGATGCCAACTTGGCTAAAGCATCGGTAACTTCATTATGAATCCTTGGAATGTGCCTGAACTCTATTAATTGAAACCGTTGGCAAAGATCGTGCAAACATTGTCGGTAAGGTATAAGCTTCAAATCTCGTGTTTCCCATTCTCCTTGAATCTAATGTACTAGTAGGTCCGAGTCGCCCATGACCAAGACTTCCTGGACACCCATATCCATAGCTAACCTCAAACCCAAGATGCATGCCTCATACTCGGCCATGTTATTAGTACAATAGAAGCGAAGCTGAGCCGTAACAGGGTAATGCTTCCCTGTTTCAGAAATAAGTACCGCTCTTATCCCAACGCCTTTCATATTGATAGCCCCATCAAAGAAAATTTTCCATCCTAGCTGCTCAGCTTGTTGGTAGGTAGAAAAAGCCGGGGATGAATTCACAGTGGGAGGATCTTGAGGTTGAGCCAACGGTGGGATATAAGTAGGGTTGGCGGGATAAACCGGTGTTGGATACTCTTTTACCCAGGCTTGATACATCTCAGCCATTTGTTGCTTCAGCTTATACATCTCTTCTTTCATTGCATTAACATCAACCTCCTCCACTTCTTTTGATGGGTCAACAATACTCGCCTCCAGTTCTTGGTTGGTCATTTTCAGCTTGTCTTTTGATCGGGTGTTGTAGGAATGGGTTGCCAGAATGCCAGTCAACTAACCACCTGCCTGGACTGAATAAATCAACAACAACTTTGTTTGTAGTTAGGGCTTTAATAGATTTGACAACCGCACGTTTGGGGGATGAATGCACCTTAAGCAGTTAACCGGTTCTATCATGCTTTTTCTCGGCTGCTTGCGTCATCCCGACTTTCCTTATTTCCGATTGCAAACCTTTTTTTTTTTCCGTTTTCTCTTCTTTTCCTTTTTTTTTTGCCCTTTGTTTTCTCTTTGTTTTTATTCTCTCATTCCCTTTTTTTTGCCATTTTTTCTTTCTTTTGGTTTCTCTTTTGTTTTTCTTTTCTCTCTTGTTTTTCCTTTCTTTGCTTTCTCTCTTTTTCATTTGGTTACGATCGAATTCTATGGAGATTGCCTACATATCATGACCCCGCATGAATCAGACCAAGTGTATTCTTGGAAATAAAAGGTAAAAATAATAAAATATATATTTTTTGGAATTTTTAATTTTCATAATAAAACAAACTGTGATTACAATTACTTGAAAACTAACAGACTTTGAACAAGAAACTAACAAATTCTGACGAAAAGATGAAACAAAGACTCGAAAACCGAACAACCCACATACTCTAATAAAAGAAATACAAACTTGACCGACTTTAATAGAAAGATAATACAGAGTCGAGAAATCACGAATAAATAAAGGCTTCAATTGCTCCTGGTGCCCGCGGGGCATCATTCGGCCTCGCCACGGGCCTATCTGCAAGATCCCCCTATAAGCTATCCAAATCACTCATAACCTGCTTGATGAAAGTCATCACTGCGGCATGTGAGCACGTGATTTTTGCCCTATATATGAATCATTCCCAAAAATTCCAAACAAAATAATTTCTTTATTATTTTACAATTTGTTATGAATTTTGTGGTATTTTCTGGTAATTGTTGTATTTTATTTGTGCATTTTTAAATCTGATGAAAAATACAAAAATAGATAACACATTTGCATTTAGAAATTAATTTTACATTTTAGTATTAGTTAGGGGTTAATTTGTCTTAGAACAAAATATGAAGAAATTAACAAAAATAGTTCACTTTAATTGTGAATTCGTCACGAAATAGTTTTAAAATAATTTTAGGAGTTAATTAGTTTAGCTTTGAAATATATTAGGACTTTATTTTAATTTTTGCATATTTATAAAATCAGAAAAATAATACAAAAAATACAAAATACAAAAGAACAAAGATAAAAAGAGAAAAGAAAACAAATTAAAGAGAGTGGTCTTTATTAGAGACCAAATTTGGGCCAATTTTCAGGCAATTTTATTAGCCCAAAACAAAAGCAACCCAAAATACCTCAAACCCGTCTGATGGCCCAGCCCAGACAACCTATACCCGGTCCAAATGACCCCATCTCCCAATCTATCAAAACTACGTCGTTTTAGGGACAAATTAATCTGGACCCTTCATCTTCTCCAATCAAATGGTCACCATTCAATTTGGGTGATTAAATAAAATTTTCTGAAGTTATTCATTAAACCCTAGACATATATCACCCTCCTCGTACCTCTTCCCCGCCTCCAGCTGCCAGCGACCGCCCCATCTTACCTCCGCCTCACTCCGCCGTCCGCCGCTGGCCGAAAATTGCTGCCGGCGGCGGCGAAGCTCCAATTAACCCCAAAATCACACCATAGGTGCTTCTTTTCCCCCTCTCTTCATATCTGGCCTTAGTTTTCCTCAAATTCAAACCAAAACCCTCGAATTTCGAATCGAAATTTCCGGCCAAAGCATAAAAGCCTCCAAAATTTTCCAAAATCACAACATATGCTCCCCTCCACTCCTACATCATGACTCCATACCCCTTTTACTTAAAATCATCCCCAACCTGTTCGAATCTTAGATCTAGGTTTTAATTCAAGACGGGTCGAATTTTCAAGGTCGCCAGGGTTCGATTTGGGTTCCTGGAATAATGTTATGTGGTGTTCTTATTAAGAACAAGTACATAAAATTATTTGAGGACCCAAACCGGAAATCAGTCAAGTTCAAGCTCTAAAATTAGTGAGTGTTCTTAGAATTCTTCTTTTTCATTATTTGTTATTCTTTTGAATCTGTTTTGTTCTCTTTCAATCCATCATTTTAGTCTTAGGATTAATCTAGGGTTCTGATTCTGTTCATAATCATATAGTTGGTTTTGTTTTAATGTTAATAATTTGATAGTTTGATTTGATTTCTCAGCTGCATCCGTGATTTTATTTTGTTATTTTTTTCTGTTTTACTCAGAATTTCTTTTATTCGATTTAGGGTTCTGATTCTGTTTATAATCATAATCATAATCATAATCATAATTATCCACAATCATAATCTTTTTCTGATCTTGTTAGTTCCAGCTTTGCTTGTTTGATTTTAATGGATTTGGTTTACTGTTGTATTAGTTAATGGTACACTTAGTCTTAGAATTACTATTAGTTAGAGTTAAGTTTTCGTTTGATTAGCTAGATTAGTTAGTTCATATTTTAATCATTGTTTGGTTATAGCTGATTTAGATTAAATGGGGGTTAACTATAGTTAATTTTTAAATCAAATAAAGGGTTTGTTTGGTTTGGTAATTTCAGGGGGTTTCCTCCCAAAAACCCTCTCTAGATTTGATCTAGATTTTGAATTCAAAATTTCTTTCTAGCTGTAGTTCCATACAGAAAACCAAAAAAAAAAAGAAGACAACTTCAGTAAAAATACAAAAAATAGCATAAAGCCACAAATAGGTACTGTTACATTGATTTTAAGATAAAAAACATTTCAAATATCTCTATTTCCGTTCTGTACTTAGGTGTTCAGAGCATCTGAAGGTGTTAGGGTTCACTTGGAGTGATTTTTTGGTCGTTTTTGATTGCTGAAGAAGTTCTGTAGTTCCTGGGTCAAATTTTGATTGCATTTGAGTGTGTTTAAGTAGTTTTGTGGTCATTTGCTTGGGTTTTGCTTGGTTTCGAACTTCTCCTTGGTCATTGAATTGGTTCCTAGCTGGTTGATTTCTGCACGTAGCTGCTGTTGCTGACTTGCTCTTCTTCTTCTTATTTCCAAATTTGAGGTACACATTCACTATGATCTGGAAGCTCGATTCATGTGTATGAACAATTTGGGGAAATCAATGAAGAAGAATTGTTATTTGTCACCTGAAATTTTTTTAGAATCATTGATTAGCCTTTAAATTTAGCTTAGCTATTCATGCTCCAGTATAACTGGAACAATTGTTTGGATTGTCTAATTTGTATTGAACCGTGCGAACGGTTGGACTGTGATTGTTCATATTAGTTATTTGTAGTCTTTTTGTGACTGTTCATGTTAAATCATAGTTTAACAGTATTTGAAATAGCATTTTAGAATTAGCAAAGGATAAATGTTAAATTAGTTCCTTGAATCTGGTAGTTCATTTCAGTAAATACCTTAATAGGATCAATACTTTAGAATAATGCAATAATACATGTGATTATCTACAAGCCTGGTATAAACTATAATTAAAACAGGGTTCTACTGATTAGTTACAAGTTATTGAAGGCATTTAGTGTAGCTTAAAATAAATTCAGCGTGTTCTCACCTCTAATTGAATTGAGTTTTGTTTGATATAAGGCAAGTGGCCTGATCCTAACGGTTTGAGCTTCAGCTCATTTGACACAGGACCAGATTCAATGGTAATGCCCTTTGTGTCTGAGTCTGGGCCAAGCAAGCAGTCCAATTGGGACAATAATACGAGGTTGGGCCTGCTTTCAGGCTAGGCTGATTTTGAGATTGGCAATGTTTCCTTATTAGGCTGACTACAAGGCCCATTTTTTTTTCTTCTGAAAGTACAATAGCTCAACAATAATTAATTAGGGGCTTTTTTTTTATTTTAGAGACACAGTAAGGAGAAAACTATAGATTACATTAGGATTGCCTTTTAAAAATAAAATGAGAAGAGCCTCACCAAAAAAAAATGCAAAGTTGCGGGGCCCTCGATAAATGGTTATATTAAATTACCTAGACTTCGGGACAGGCCATTTAGCAAATTTCACGGCCTTCCCTAAAGATAATAATACGATAGTCTCTTTAGGCATGCACTTTAAATAATTTTACCTTCTTAAATATGGGTGCACATTTATGTGAGCCAAATCCAAATCTCAACGAAGTCGAAATGTGTCCAAAACTGCGGGTGCACTGGTGTGACGTGGTTCGAAACGCATTTTCACGACGTTGCAATTCTTATTAAAATAAAAATAAAAGCGGGTTACTAATAAAAGGCACATAAGTTATAACATGTTTTGAAATCAGATAAAATCAAATACAACAGTTGAGCGATCGTGCTAGAACCACAGAACCCAGGAATGCCTGACACGTTCTCCCGGATTACAGAATTCCTTATCCGAATTTCTGGTTCGCGGACTGCTAATAGAGTCATAATTTTCCTCAGTTTGTGATTCAACTGGTGACTTGGGACACCATTAATCTCCCAAGTGGCGACTCTGAATAATTAATAACCAAATCCTGTTCCGATTGTCCTTTAATTTGAAAAACTCCTTTACGCCTTCACGGGTGTAGCAAAAAAGGAGGTGTGACAGCTCTGGCGACTCTGCTGGGGATAAGAACCCAGAACATTTTGTTCAGGGTTCAGAATTCGAGCTTAGATAAATT
>MU735603.1:63487-106607 GCA_026770625.1 Nicotiana glauca
AAACCCTTCTCTTCTCACCTCCGGGGATGTGCTTACTGGTTGAGACTCCCTATTCTGTTAGTTTCAATACCTTAAAATAAGAAAGAGGCTGGACAAGTTACTAAGCTGGATGACCTTTTTGTTTCCGGTACGTAGCCCCCTCCTCGACTCGAGTTGTCCACTCGGGTACACAGTCTAGAATATATACCCAAGTTTTAAAACCTATAAGAACAAAGACTCATGCCGGATTCCTGGATAGGACGCTTGTTTGCCTCATGTGCATCTTGTGCTTTATCGCTTTGATATTATTTGAACTGTATCTATAAACCGTGCCGAAACCCTTCTCTTCTCACCTCTGGGGATGTGCTTACTGGTTGAGACTCCCTATTCTGTTAGTGTCATACCTTGAAATAAGAAAGAGCCCGGACAAGTTACTAAGCCGGACGATCTCGCAGGTCCCCGGTACGTAGCCCTCTCCTCGGCTCGAGCTGTCCGCTCGGGTACACAGTCTAGAACAAATACCCAGGTTTTGAGCCTAGAATAACTTGACTCCATGCCGGATCACTAGTAGGAGCACTTATCTGCATCACGTGCATATGATTTAGGGGACTCAACACAGGGGTTGGGTCCATCTAGGACAGGTAACCGGATATGAAAAGACCACCATGATGCATTTTACGTGTTGCATTTATTTGTCTCGGACTCGCGCACTGACCGGCTTGAATATTTGGGAAAAGGAAAAGAAATAATAGTGTGAAGAGTTAATTACATGATTTAGCAAAAATCAATGTCCAAGTAGTGCTGAAATTCTGCCGGAAAAAATAAGAGAAGTGTTTGGTGTCAATGGAAAAGGAAAACAAAAAAAAAGAAATTTATTTTTTTATTTTGTTTTATGTGCCAATTGAAAAGTAAAACAAAGAGTTTTTTTAGACATAATTTGCGTCATTTGTCAATAAAGAAAAATGAAGAAAAAACGAAAGAATTTTAATTTCAATTGTTCGAAAGAAAATACAAAAAGAGTTTTGTTTTCGAAAATAGCTAGTTTGCTTTCCCGAACTACGCTGGTTTGATTCTCACCGGATGTGGGATACGTAGGCAACCCTCATCGGGTCCAACCACCCCTTTGCAAAAAATAGCCAAAAAATACCAAAATTTTAATTTTTATCCAATAAGTCGGGCGGCGCCATTCTTGTTGAAAAATAAGCCGAGTGTCCCCAAAAGGGCGCCGGAAGGCTGTTTTGCAAGAACATCCACCTTGAGTCATTTTAATACAGTTTGCGAGCACAACCTTAAAATCTCCCTTTCGAAAGTGCTGAAAGGCCGTATTTGCAAACCTGAGTCTTTGTTTTCTTAAATAGATTTTTTTGAAAATAGCCACTTTGCTTTTTTATGTCAAAATAAGCCATTACATGGCCAGTTTTCTTCAAATAGCTGTAGACATTGAAACTTTCTCAGTCTTGCGCAGGCCCGGGTGATGCCGAGTGATGCCTCGCGGGCCCCAGGATGTGAAGCTTTGATGTACTCCTAGATTATCGAGTTTGTATTTTGTTTTGAGTTTGTTTTGTAATTTCCTTTTTGAAAAAAAAGGAAAACAAATAGTTTAGTATTTTTTGTAATCGCAGTTGTTATTAATGAAACTTTGAAAATTCCCAAAAAATTGTTTCTTTATTTCTTGCATTTAATTTTGCATTTGTTTGCAAGAACTATACTTGGTCTGATTCATGCGGGGTCATGATACATAGGCAATCTACATAGGGTTCGACCATAACCAAAAGAAAAAGAAAAAAAAAGAAAGAGAGAGGAAAAACCACAAAAGGCAAAAAGAAAAGAAAAGAGCGGAAAAACAAAACTCAAGAAAGGAAGGAAATAGAAATGAGAGAAGACAAAGGCAAGGGTGAAGAAAAAAGAAAGAAAAAGAAGAAAACAAAGGAAGAAAAAGTTTGCAATTGGAAATAAGGAAAAGCCGGGATGACGCATGCGCCCGATCAAAAGCTGTTACTAATATGTTACATGCCCTAACGGTAACGTGATGGTTTCATTTTGTCATGTCATTCCAGAAAGGTGGTTGGTTTGTGGTTTTAAAGTGGTAATTCCTCTTTACAACACAAGGACAAAAGGCAATTGACACCCTGGCAATCCATTCCTACAACACCCGGTCAAAAACCAAACCGAACATGGCAGGCCAAGAATCAGATACCAGTATCGTGGACCCATCAAAAGAGGCAAAAGTGGTAGATGTTAAAGCAATGAAGGAAGAGATCTATAAGTTGAGGCAACAAATGGATGAGATGCATCAGGCCTGGGCTAAGGGTCAGCCGGCGCCAGTTTATCCCGCCAATCCAACATATATCCCACCTTTGGCTCAGTCTCAGGAGCTTCCTCATGCGAATGCATCTGCACCTTTCCCTTTCTACCAACAGAGTTATGGCACCACATCTTATCTTTCCCAAGCTCCACCACCCAAACAAAACCATCCTCCGCCAATCACCCCTATCTTTGTGGTGCCACCACCTGCCACACTGCAAAGATCTTCTAGTGAGCCCCTGTTTCAAGCTCAAGACAGTCAGTACTACCCTCCTGAGCCTACCTTTAAATCTCTTGAGACATATTCTTACATCCCTCACTTCGAGCTCCCGGTGAAAACTGAAAAGCCGCTTAAGGATCCGGAACAAGAAGAGATGATTCGAAAAGTAAAAAGCTTGGAGCAGTCCTTCAGGAACATGAAAGGGTTGGGTGGCCAAGTCAGTGTGGCCTATAAAGATTTGTGTCTATTCCCGGATGTTCAGTTACCCGTAGGGTTCAAAATGCCAAAATTCGATCTGTATGATGGGCATGGTGACCCAGTGGCCCACCTGAGGGGATTCTGCAGTAAGATGAAAGGAGCCGGAGGATGGGATGAGTTCTTAATGGCGTGCTTTAGTCAAAGTCTCAGTGGTGCTGCTTTGGAATGGTACACGCTACAAGATCATGCGCGGTGGTACACCTGGGATGATTTGGCCCAAGCATTTGCAGGTCATTTTCAATATAACCTCAAAATTGTCCCAGATCACCTCTCATTGACCAAAATTGAGAAGAAGCCGAGGGAGAGCTTCAGTGAGTACGAATTTCGGTGGAGGGAACATGCTGCAATGGTCGATCCTCCAATGAAGGAAGGCGAAATGGTTAATTATTTCCTACAAGCTTTGGAGCCTACCTAATATGGTCACCTGGTGTCAGCAGTGGGAAAATCTTTTAACGAGGTAGTGAAATGGGAAGTATGGTTGAAGAGGGGCTCAAATCCGACAAAATCATGAGCTATTCGACAATCAAGGCAACTACCTAGGCTATCCAGAGCGGAGGGTTACTGGGAAAGAAAACGAAAGAAGATGTGGTGGTAGTTGACTCGATAACTTGGTCCAGGGGCCCATCAACCCATTACCCTCAACCTCGACCCCGTCCCCAAATCTACTCCCACAATCCACAGCCCTATTACCCACCCCATGATCCCCACTTCGCTGTCCACCATGCCCACATATACCTCAAACATCCTACCCACGCGCCATGGCGTGCGCCCACTCAACAAAATACTTACCCAACTCAAAACGCCTACCCACCTCCAAGAGCCTACAGGAGTCCCCCTGGAGTAGGTTTGCGAGCTAGCCAAAATTTCAAGCAAGAGAGGGCACAGAAGCAGGAAACTTTCACCCCCATCGGAGATGCATATGCAGAATTGTTTGATAAACTAAAGCATTATAACTTGATTGCACCAATCCCTCCGAATCAGGTGGACAAGCGTGAAAGAAGCTTTGACCCTTCTAAAAGGTGTGAATACCATTCCAATGCCCAAGGGCACAATGTCAGAAGTTGCCGGGATTTGAAAAGAGAGGTAGAAAGAATGATTTAGGAAGGGATAATTGCGGTCCAGGCCAGTGGCACCCAGAACATTGCACAGAATCCTTTACCTGCACATGAAGGTGCACATTTTGTGGGGAAGATCCATGTCGAAAACTTGTTGAATAAAGATCCCAGTAATTTTGATGGGCAATCCAGTGGCTAAGGTATCGAGTTTTATGGTTGGAAAGACGCTCCATCTCTTGGTTAGCTAGAGTGGAGTTTTGGTGGTTTATTTTGTTGTCATTTCTGTTGTCCGGGTTATTTTCAGGGTTGTAATCCGGATATTATCTTGTGACTCAGACCCTTCTATCCTTTCACTTTGCCTTGTTTGTTTAGTCGTAATAGCTTGTTTAGTGTTGTCTAGGTTTGTTCAAAGGTTGTAACCCTAGTCTAGTTTGCTTGTTTTGTTGTTTAAACCCTTTCACTGTCAGTCTAATGCAATTCTCTGTTTCCTGCCATTTCTAGTCATTTTGTTTAGTTCTCTTCTCCTTTCACAATTCTTTTCATGCTGGTTCTAGTGACATGACATGCACGCATAATTCTCAGCCTGGTTTTAAAAGTTGGTTTAGTAATGAAGCAATGAAACAATGTTAAAGATGTGAGGACATTCAAGGGAAATAAGCAAGGGCATTTTGAGATCACTTCGAGCCCAAATCAAGTGAAACTGGGGCAAATAGAACATAAAGAAATACTGTTGAAATACATCATGTCGCATCGGTTTGAAGCCAAAGGCAGGCTTACCCCAAGTCTACAGGGACCGTTCGTGGCATCGAGATTGTTGTCCAATGGTGCTAGGCAATTGACAAATACAGAAGGCAAGTATGTGAATCAATCAAAAGGTGTTATGTGTGTTTTCCTCAGCTTGTTTAACTGTGTAGTTTGTACTTGGCATGTTTTGGGAGATTGGAATGACGAAGGCATTTTATTCTGCTATCCAAACACTTGATCCTTTGTTACCCCTTTGAGCCTCGATTGTTTTCTTGCATACCCCTCTTTCGAAATCAAATATAAAACTCGTAAGCTCGAGTGGGGTAAATCAGCAGAGAAATAAGAGAAAAACAATCCAAAAGAAAAGGAAAAAAGAAGAGAAATGAAAAGAAAAGAAAAGATAAAAGAGAAAAGGAAAAGAAAAGAAAAAAAAGAAAAGAAAAGAAAAGAAAAAAAAGAAAAAGAAAAGAAAAGAAAAAGAAAAAAGAAGGAAAAAAAAGAATGAAAAGAAAGGAAAGAAAAGTCGAAGAAAGATCGCATCAACAAAAGTAGTCACCTGAACTACGTTTGACTTGATCCTGAAGGGGTACGTAGGCAGCCTCTCCCTAAGGTTCAGTCACACCAAAATAAAAGTCCAAAGTCCCTAAGAAAGAAACTGGGGCAGAAGTTGTGGTTGTTGGGAAAATCTGATTTTGAAAGTTGTAATGCTGAACCCATGTTGAATTGTTTTTTGAGCCTTTGATACCCTTCTTTCTATCCCCATCCAAAAGCCTGCATTACGGTCCAAAGAAAGACCTTCTGATCAGTCTTCAAGAAATGCCGAGTCAAGCGAGCAGAGGTGAATCATATCAGGGGCAACACTCTGGTCCAAACGAAGGAAATGAAGAATGAGAAAGTCTTGTTGATGAGAACCCTTACGGGTATCCCCAAGGCGATGAAAGCTGAGAGATATCAAAATGAGAGAGTCTTATTGGTGAAAACCTTCACGGGCACCATAAGGCGACTGTGAGTTGAGAGAAAAATCAAAATGAGAGAGGCTTGATGGGGAAAACCCTTCGAGCACTACAAGTCGAATAAGGATTGTGAATCAGATCGGGCAAGAGGAGAATTGAAGCCCAGTTTCACGGCAAAAGGTACAACAAGAGCTGAACATCAGATTTGCTAAAACAAAGTAGGCTGAAGGTACATGTCAAGGTCGCTATAGTCGGCATCCACATCGGATGGGTCACTAGGTTTCTTGTTAGGAATCGTCTCTTTCCATTATCCTCTACTATATTCCTCCCACCTTGTTTTACTCCCACTGCCTGGGTCTATTGTTCAAAACAAGTGAGAAATAACTTCAAAATCTGCCACCAAGCTTCCGATTAAACAAAACAGGACCTGGTGAGCACATAAAGGTGTCAAGCCAGGAGAAAATAGCAGGCACACCAAGTTGGCCACAATCAACATGCTTTGGGATTCATGTGAAATACAAGGGTTTGACTTAGGAACCACGCAACAGATGAAGGGTGTTTCGGTGAACGGATCAGAGGTATTCTCCGTGTCAAGGGTAGCAAAGAAAGTGGTTAGTCAATAAACAAGCAAGATCTTCGAGTGGGAATCAGTTATCGTGACAAGTCAAGGAACAATAAACTCAAGGCCAAAGCCAGTGGTCAAGAAAGAACATCATTTATACAAAGTGGGGACAATAGACATGCTGCGGGATTCACATGAGACACGAGGATTGGGGAGATGACCCTTCATGCAATGCAACAAATGGAGGATGTCGGGCCACCTTCAAAGTTCAAGGCCACAAACCAACCACCACATTTTAAACTCATAAGTTTTCTTTATTTAAAACAGGAACAACGCAGTGCAAGAAAGTTGGAAGAAAAGAGAAGAAAAGAAAGAAAAGAAAAGGAAAGACAACGAGAGCCGACAAAAGGGAAGTTTCTCAAAACCTTTGCCCTTGCCTGTCTTGTGCACAAAATACTGCCATTGCTTTTCATATTTTTTCTCCTAAGATAGAAGACCTAGTCTGATGAATCTTCTCCTAGAGTCAGAATCTTAGTCTGATGAAACGTTCTCCTAAGATAACAAAATAGACCTAGTCTGATGAACCTTCTCCTAGAGTCAAAATCTTAGTCTAATGAAACTTTCTCATAAGATAACCAAAAATGGACCTAGTCCAATGAATCTTCTCCTAGAGTCAAAATCTTAATCTGACGAATTGTTCTCCTAAGATAGAAGACCTAGTCTGATGAATCTTCTCCTAGAGTCAGAATCTTAGTCTGATGAAACTTTCTCCTAAGATAACAAATAGACTTAGTCTGATGAACCTTCTCCTAAAGTCAAAATCTTAGTCTGATGAAACTTTCTCCTAAGATAACCAAATATGGACCTAGTCTGATGAATCTTCTCCTAGAGTCAAAATCTTAGTCTGATGAATTGTTCTCCTAAGATAGAAGACCTAGTCTGATGAACCTTCTCCTAGAGTCAGAATCTTAGTCTTATGAAACTTTCTCCTAAGATAACAAAATATACCTAGTCTGATGAACCTTCTCCTAGAGTCAATATTTTAGTCTGATGAATCCTTCTCCTAAGATAATAGAAAACCTAGTCTGATGAATTTTCTCCCAGGATAAAAATCTTAGTCAAATAGTTTTACTCACAAGGGACGTCCATGCCAGATCAAGTCTTTAGTTTTGCTCTCACCATTGTATCAATAGCTTAGGTAACAAATCACAAGTCTGCCCAGCCACCAAACTAGGGAAGAAAATTTTCTTTGTTCGTTCATTTTGTTGCAATCAGGAGCCCACCTGGAGAATAAGGAAATACTTTTCAAGTTTTAGCAGTCAGGAGCCCACCTCGAGAATAAGGGAAGTACAGGTCAGATTTTAGCTTTTAAATTTGTAATATTAGATAACATAATATGCCCAACCACCAAACTGGGGCAGAAAATTTCTTTGGTTGTCTATTTTGTTGCAGTCAGGAGCCCACCTGGAGAACAAGGGAATACTTTCAAGTTCAGCGATCAGGAGCCCACCTGGAGAACAAGGGAATACTTTTCAATCGTCTGCAATCAGGAGCCCGCCTGGAGAATAGTGGCACATGTGTCAAATTTCAGCAGCCAAGCATCACTCGGAGGAATGGCAAAACATCTCTAATCACAATTCAAGGCAACAACAAGAATTCCATCAAAAGAATACAAGTTCGAGGCAACACTAGAGCAAGTTTGAAGACATAGATAGGACCTTTTTTGTAATTCATAGATCATAGCTTAGGCTAGCTTCTTTTTATTTTAACGGTACAATAAGGAGGTCAGCGAGCAGTAGCAGCAGCAACAGTAGTGAAATCACAGCTCCTGGTAGTCCCAGCTACCAGACATTCCCAAACTACACTGACCTGATTCCTGTTTAGCCCAGGATATGTAGGCAACCTCCGAAGCAGGGTGCGGTCAACACTTTTCAAAAATGCTTCACACGGAATATTCGAACGGACAAAAATCGCTCATATTTGCTCACTTATCTTTGCCCGAAAACCTTTCATGTTTCCGACCAAAGAGGGGCAGCTGTAAGCATGTAATTTTTGCCCTATATATGAATCATTCCCAAAAATTCCAAACAAAATGATTTCTTTATTATTTTATAATTTGTAGTGAATTTTGTGGTATTTTCTGGTAATTGTTGTATTTTATCTGTGCATTTTTAAATCTTATGAAAAATAAAAAAATAGATAATACATTTGCATTTAGGAATTAATTTTATATTTTAGTATTAATTAGGGGTTAATTTGTCTTAGAACAAAATATGAAGAAAATAACAAAAATAGTTCACTTTAATTGTGAATTCATCACGAAATAGTTTTTAAATAATTTTAGGAGTTAATTAGTTTAGCTTTGAAATATATTAGGATTTTATTTTAATTTTTGCATCTTTATAAAATCAGAAAAATAATACAAAAAATACAAAATGCAAAAGAACAAAGATAAAAAGAGAAAATAAAACAAATTAAAGAGAGTGGTCTTTATTAGAGACCAAATTTGGGCCAATTTTCAGGTAATTTTATTAGCCCAAAACAAAAGCAACCCAAAATACCTCAAACCCGTCTGATGGCCCAGCCCAGACGTCCTATACCCGGTCCAAATGACCCCATCTCCCAATCTATCAAAACTACGTTGTTTTGGGGACAAATTAATCTGGACCCTTCATTTTCTCCAATCCAACGGTCACCGTTCAATTTGTGTGATTAAATAAAATTGTCTGAAGTTATTCACTAAACCCTAGACATATATCACCCTCCTCGTACCTCTTCCCCGCCTCCAGCCGCCTGCGACCGCCCCACCTTACCTCCGCCTCACTCTGCCGTCCGCCGGCGGCGGCGGCGAAGCTCCAATCAATCCCAAAATCACACCATAGGTGCTTCTTTGTCCCCTCTCTTCATATCTGGCCTTAGTTTTCCTCAAATCCAAACCAAAACCCTCGAATTTCGGATCGAAATTTCTGGACAAAACATAAAAGCCTCCAAAATTTTCCAAAATCACACCATATGCTCCCCTCCACTCCTACATCACGAATCCATACCCCTTTTACTTCAAATCATCCTCAACCTATTCGAATCTTAGATCTAGGGTTTTATTCAAGACGGGTCGAATTTTCAAGGTCGCCAGGGTTCGATTTGGGTTCCTGGAATAATGTTATGTGGTGTTCTTATTAAGAACAAGTACATAACATTATTTGAAGACCTAAACCGGAAATCAGTCAAGTTCAAGCTCTAAAATCAGTAAGTGTTCTTAGAATTCTTCTTTTTCATTATTTGTTATTCTTTTGAATCTGTTTTGTTCTCTTTCAATCCATCATTTTAGTCTTAGGATTAATCTAGGGTTCTGATTCTGTTCATAATCATATAGTTGGTTTTGTTTTATTGTTAATAATTTGATAGTTTGATTTGATTTCTCTGCTTCATCCGTGATTTTATTTTGTTATTTTTGTTCTGTTTTACTTAGAATTTCTTTTATTCGATTTAGGGTTCTTATTCTGTTCATAATCATAATCATTTTCTGATCTTTTTAGTTCCAGCTTTGGTTGTTTGATTTTAATGGATTTGGTTTACTGTTGTATTAGTTAATGGTACACTTAGTCTTAGAATTACTATTAGTTAGAGTTAAGTTTCCGTTTGATTAGCTAGATTAGTTAGTTCAGATTTTAATCATTGTTTGGTTATAGCTGATTTAGATTAAATGGGGGTTAACTATAGTTAATTTTTAAATCAAATAAAGGGTTTGTTTGGTTTGGTAATTTCAGGGGGTTTCAGGGATAGTTTAGGCATGGAAAGGGTAGTTTTATCAGAAATGATAAATTTAAAACTAAGGCAAGGGTAATATAGGCATTTTAAGGGTAGGAAAATCTGGTTAGAACACCCTAGACCCTTGAAGGGGTCTAGGTGTAAGTTTAGGTATTCTAACTGCAGTAACTTAGGTAACAATTTAGGAAATCAGGGGCTAAAGTGTTAAAAATTAAAATCTTGAACTAACAGCTAATTCTTTCTATAAAAGGGCAGTCCCCTTACTTCATTCACAAGTTTTGAGCTCCAAATTCCCTCCCAAAAACCCTCTCTAGATCTGATCTAGATTTTGAATTCAAAATTTCTTTATAGCTGTAGTTCCATACAAAAAACCAAAAAAAAAAACAGGCAAATTCAGTAAAAATCCAAAAAATAGCATAAAGCCACAAATAGATACTGTTACATTGATTTTAAGATCAAAAACAGTTCAAATCTCTCTGTTTCCGGTCTGTACTTAGGTGTTCAGAGCATCTGAAGGTGTTAGGGTTCATTTGGAGTGATTTTTTGGTCGTTTTTGATTGCTGAAGAAGTTTTGTAGTTCCTGGGTCAAATTTTGATTGCATTTGAGTGTGTTCAAGTAGTTTTGTGGTCAATTGCTTGGGTTTTGCTTGGTTTCGAACTTCTCCTTGGTCATTGAATTGGTTCCTGGCTGGTTGATTTTTGCGAGTAGCTGCTGTTGCTGAATTTCTCTTCTTCTTCTTCTTATTTCCAAATTCCAGGTACACCTTCACTATGATCTGGAAGCTCGATTCCTGTGTATGAACAATTTGGGGAAATCAATGAAGAAGAATTGTTATTTGTCACCTGAAATTTTTTTAGAATCATTGATTAGCCTTTAAATTTAGCTTAGCTATTCATGCTCCAGTATAACTGGAACAATTGTTTGGACTGTCTAATTTGTATTGAATCATGCGAACGGTTGGACTGTGGTTGTTCATATTAGTTATTTGTAGTCTTTCTGTGACTGTTCATGTTAAATCGTAGTTTAACAGTATTTGAAATAGCATTTTAGAATTAGCAAAGGATAAATGTTAAATTAGTTCCTTGAATCTGGTAGTTCATTTCAGTAAATACCTTAATAGGATCAATACTTTAGAATAATGCAATAATACATGTGATTATCTACAAGCCTGGTATAAACTATAATTAAAACAGGGTTCTACTGATTAGTTACAAGTTATTGAAGGCATTTAGTGTAGCTTGAAATAAATTCAGCGTGTTCTCACCTCTAATTGAATTGAGTTTTGTTTAATATAAGGCCAGTGGCCTGATCCCAACGGTTTGAGCTTCAGCTCATTTGACACAGGCCCAGATTCAATGATAATGCCCTTTGTGTCTGAGTCTGGACCAAGCAAGCAGTCCAATTGGGACAATAATACAAGGTTGGGCCTTCTTTCAGGCTAGGCTGATTTTGAGATTGGCAATGTTTCCTTATTAGGCTGAATACAAGGCTCGTTTTTTTTTCCTGAAAGAATAATAGCTCAACATTAATTAATTAGGGGCTTTCTTTATTTTAGAGACACGGTAAGGAGAAAACTATAGATTACATTAGGATTTCCTTTTAAAAATAAAATGAGAAGAGCCTCGCCAAATAAAAATGTTAAGTTGCGGGGCCCTCGATAAATGGTTATATTAAATTACCTAGACTTCGGGACATGCCGTTTAGCGAATTTTACGGCCTTCCCCAAAGATAATAATGCGATATTCTCTTTAGGCACGCGCTTTAAATAATTTTACCTTCTTAAATATGGGTGCACATTTATGTGAGCCAAATCCAAATCTCAACGAAGTCGAAATGTGTCCAAAACTGCGGGTGCACTGGTGTGACGTGATCCGAAATGCATTTTCACGACGTTGCAATTCTTATTAAAATAAAAATAAAAGTGGGTTATTAATAAAAGGCACATAAGTTAGAACATGTTTTGAAATCAGATAAAATCAAATACAACAGTTGAGCGACCGTGCTAGAACCACGGAACCCGGGAATGCCTGACACGTTCTCTCGGGTTAACAGAATTCCTTATCCGGATTTCTGGTTCGCGGACTGTTAATAGATTCATAATTTTCCTCGGTTCGGGATTCAACCGGTGACTTGGGACACCATTAATCTCCCAAGTGGCAAATCTGAATAATTAATAACCAAATCCTATTCTGATTGTCCTTTAATTGGAAAAACTCCTTTACGCCTTCACAGGTGTAGGAAAAAGGAGGTGTGACACGGAGAAGAAAGTGGTGCGAGTCATATCCTCTTCATCTATTGTGCAAATTGAGCCCGACCTTTGGCATTTTCTTATAGTTGAGCCTGGGCTTCTGCTAGACTAACCTTTGAATTTTCTAGGTCATCTTGGCACTCGAGGGCTTTCTTTTTCAGACTGCTTATTAGTCTTTCATCTGCTCGACTCCTCTCCGGGTTTCTGACAGCTATTTTCAACTTCCGGACTTGAGCCTTGAGAGCCTCATTTTCCTGAGTCAATCTTTTCTTTTCTCCCTCATCTGCAGCAGCTTGCACACCATTTTCAAATTGTAGGTCCCTAACTTGTCTTTTGTAGGTTTCTTCTTTTGCCAACCAACCCCATTGTTCTTGTGAGTCATTAGTAGATTGCTGAACATTAGCTCTCTTAGCAGGTCTTTGGGGAATCTGGAATCTTTTCCCGAACCAAACATTATACTTAGAATCCACTTCTCCTCTAGCTGGATCTCGGACCATGGTTCTAGGCTCGAGAAATCTACATTCATTCCATAGCTTGCGAATTTTATCTTCTGGAAATGCGGCTTTTGGACCCAGCTCAATGACTTATTTACTTCGGTCTTCATCACTGGGGACAACTTGAAACTTCCTAATTGGCGCAACACCCGGTAGGGAGCATATGGCTGGATACTCCGGATGCCCATTAAGAGAATGTAACACTCTCCAGCCGACATGTATACTGCCTCTCCAGCAACACTAGGCATTTTCGAACAAGCAAGTAACTGGATACATCAAACTTCAATGACTACCACTCAGGACCAAAGCTCGCAGATTGCAATTTCAGTATCATCCTTTCTGAATTAGTGGTTATGGGCGACAACTTGAGATAGCCCAAGGAAATAAGATCAGGACCTAGTAATTTTTTTGAAAAATCTTTTCTTTAGTTATAAATGAAGATAAAGCTTATAGTGACTCTTTTTTTTTAATTATTTTTAATTTTCTTATATATATAAATTATATATAAGGAAAAATAAGAGCTAAAATATGTAGATTAAACTTAAAATATATTTACCTACTAAAAGTGATGAAAATCTCAAATATAGTAAAAAATTAGGTGCTAACTTTGCTTTGAGAGCCCCTTTCTTTGGGTCCCGTCATTTGAACAAGGGGCATCCCCTCATCAAGCGAACCCTTAGGGATAGGAATTTCAAAATGTCCATCTAGATTATAGCTGTCAAATGGGCCGGGTCAGAACGTTACTGGACCGGCCCACACCAGTACAAACTGGGATCGAACCGGCCCGGTTTATAAGGGGCCGGGTGGGCTGGGTAGGGGGTAGGACGGGTTTGTTAGGTTTAGGTTTGGGATCCGGTTAACCGGAATCGGGTAACCCGTTTGGCGTGAACAGTGCCCAAACCGGTTAACCCGGACCGGAACTGGCCCGATTAACAGTAACTTTTTTTTTTTGAATTTTGCATAACAAATGGGGCCCACTATCTGTTGGAGGGCCAGCTTTTCTGCACATATCCGTTGGCCAACAGATTTATTTCATAAATGGCCATTTTTTTAAAATTTTATGTTTTTAACACTTTGCAAAATTAACCTTTTTAAAATCTATAAATACCCCCCCCCCCCTCTTCATTTCTTCACTCAAATTTCATATCTCAATCTCAATTCTCAAATTCTCAATTTCTCTCATTCTTCAATTTGCGTGATTTTATCTTATAATTTTATAATTTTTATTTGGCTCTCTTTTCTTGAATTTAATTAATCGGAATTTGTCATTCGAAATTTGAAGTTTGAAGTTCAAAATTAAAATACTTGCTTGACGTTTGTTCGTGGTAACACCGGAATTGCGTAATCAAGTGCTCAATTTATTGTCGAATTCGGTTCACTCCCTCCAACTCTTTCTCTTATTTAATATTTTAATTGCATATTTAATTTTAGCTTATATGTCACGACCCGAATTTTCCCACCATCGGGAGTCGTGATGGCGCCTACTAACGTAGCTAGGCCAACCAAACAGTAAACATTCTCTGATAATTTCTCAATAATATAAACATACGAAAGCAATTAAATAAAATCGGAAGACTTTAAGCTTATAAAGCTGAAATCAAAATGCGGAAGTTTAAGACAAATCTCTACCCAAAATCCAGTGTCACTAGCTCACGGACTGCTATAGAGTACTAAAAACAAGTCTGAAATGATATTACATACTGTTTGTCTCGAAACAAAGAAAACAAACTAAACATAGAAGGGACTTCGGGTTGTGAACGCCAGCTAGGATACCTCGTGAGTCCCTGAACTGAAGACAGCTCCCGGGCAATCCTACTGCTGCTGTACAAAAGTTGCTCCTGGATCTGTGCAAAAAGATGCACAGAGTGTAGCATCAGCACAACCGACCCCATGTGCTGGTAAGTGCTGGCCTAACCCCGGCAAAGTAGTGACGAGGCTACACAGGACTACCAAATCAACCTGTACAGTTCTGCATATATATGTGCAATAAAAGGAAAGGATATCAAAACTAAATAGTTAAAAGGCAGGGGAAACATGCTATGGGGAGTACAATCCGGTTATAAAGTCATCAACTTAAATAAGAAACAGGGCACAACAATAACTAACAAAAGCAGGAAAATCAACAGTTGCACGGCATCAACCTTCGTGCTTTTACTCTCATCCTCACCCAAAGCAATCAAACAAAATGCACGGCATCACCCTTCGTGCTTTCCTCACATAACTCTCATTCCATGGCACGGAATGATCCTTCATGCATAATATAATCAACAATGTCACAGAATGTCCCTTCGTGCATAATATAATTAACAATGGCACGGAATGACCCTTCGTGCAAATATAATAAAAAATGGCATGGAATGACCCTTCGTGCATTATCACTCTTCCTCACCCAAACAACAATCACAGCCAAATGGGCGAGGGGAATAAACAGTAATGAGTAATGTCCCGGCAAGGGATAAACAAAATTAAACAACTAAGTCCCGGCAAGGGAGATAATCAGTATACTCAAGTCGTCCCGGCAAGGGATTTAATCACATTTCTTACCAATTCTTTCATTTCTCACTCAATAGTGTTCTATCGTTCGAGCCAATGCTCCAAAAAAAAATTCACAAATTCACAATTGATCCTCAACTCTCCACATTATGTAGAATTCATTAATTAGCTTGGAAGAGTCCCAAATATACCAACAACAACTAATAACAAATCCCCACGGTCATGCTAGACACTGGTGTATAGATACCCGTCACCATACCTTTACACCGTACTCGATCATTTAGCAAATAGCAATCAATAATACCCTAATCCTATTCCCTCAAGCCAAAGTTAGATCAAACACTTACCTCAGTCTAAGGAATAGCAATCAACTCTCCAATACCGCCTTTCCTCTACAATCCGACTCCGAAACAATGGTATCTAGGCATAATTAATTCAATAGCATCAATAAAGGCTCAACATCATAATCCCATAGCCTAGAAATGAGTTTTCTAGAATTCTTTCAAAAATATCAAAATTCAACAGCGGGCCCACATGGTCCAAACACGAGGCTCGGACCAAAACCTAGTCACCCACAACCCCGCGAGTTCAAATATATAATTTGTTTCAAGATTCGACCCCAAATTGAGGTTGAATCACCCAAAATTCCCAAAGCCCTAGTTCTACCCAAAACCCCCATTTTCTACCTTGAATTCATGATTTAGGGCTAGAAAATTAGTAATTAGTGGAAGAAATTAAGAGGGGATGAAGTTATGAACACTTACCCAAGAAGATATAGAGGAAGGGGAGCTTGAATTTCGTCTATGGGGTGTTGGAGAAAGGAGTCCGTGTGAAATAATGGCTAAAATACCGCTACTATTCTGTTTTAAGGCTAAAAAATTTGCTGGGCAAAAATGCCCTTCGCGTTCGCGGGGAAGGGGCCGCGTTCGCGAAGGGTAAGCTGGGGTCTGCATCGCGATCGCGTAGGTACATACGCGAACACCATTAAGGGTGAGCTAATACTATGCGAACGCGAGGACAAGTTCGCGAATGGAATGAAGGAATTACTGGGGCCCTTAATTTGGCTTACGCGTTCGCGAGGTTAAAGACGCGAACGCGAAGGGGGAAAAAACAAAGCTACACGAACGCGAGGGACTAATGCGAACGCGATGAAGAAAATCCCTGTGTAGAAATTGCAGAAAATCTGCTAACTCCCTAAGTCCAAAACCACCCCGAACACCTCCGAAAACACTCCCAAGCCCTCGGGGCTATTGACCAATCACACACACTAACTCAACAACATCCTATGAACTTATTCGAGCAATCAAATCGCCAAAACAACATCAAAATCAATGAATCAAGCCTCAAAATGATTTTTCTTCTAAACTTCATAAACTTTCAAACTTGGAACTCATAGTCTGAAATACGTCAAACGACGTCCGATTTCGACCAAACTTCACAGAAAGCGCTTAAACAATATATACGACTTGTACCGAGCGTCGGAACCAAAATACGAGCCCGATACCATGGTCTTTTAATCAATTTTCATTTCCATTTTCCTTAATAATTTCAGAAAAACAATTTAATAGAAAAATTCTTTTACTCGGGTTCTAGACCTCGGATTTCGACTTCGGACACATGCCCGAGTCCCATATTTTTCTACGGACCCTTCGGGACCGTTAAATCACAGATCCAGGTCCGTTTACCAAAAATGTTGATCTAAGTCAACTTTAGCCATATTAATATAAAAATTCTTCAAATGTTTTACAGATTTTGCATATTTCATCATAAAAGCTTTTCAGCTATGCGCCCGGACTACGCACGCAAATTGAGGCAACTATAAGTGAGGTTTTCAAGGCCTCGGAAGCACAGAAAAAGGGAGAAATCCGATGATGACCCTTTGGGTCGTCACATTATCCACCTCTAAAACAACCGTTCGTCCTCGAACGGACAAAAGAAAGAAGTACCTGAGTCAAAAAATAGATGAGGGTAGTGGCTCTGCATATCAGACTCGGACTCCCAGGTCGATGCCTCAGGAAGCTGACCTCTCCACTGGACACGAACCGAAGGAAAACTCTTCGACCTCAACTGTCGAACCTGCCGGTCTAGAATGGCTACCGGCTCCTCCTCGTAGGACAGATCCTTGTCCAACTCGACAGTGCTGAAATCTAACACGTGGGTAGGATCGCCGTGATACCTCCGTAGCATAGACACATGAAACACTGGATGCACAAGCTAGGTGGCATGGCAAGTCTGTAAGCCACCTCTCCCACACGATCAAGAATCTCAAATGGCCCAATAAACCTAGGGCTAAGCTTGCCCCTCTTCCCAAATCTCATCACGCCCTTCATAGGCGATACACGGAGCGATACTCGCTCACCAACCATGAAAGCTACATCTCGAAACTTGCGACCGCATAACTCTTTTGCCGCGACTGAGCCGAACGAAGCATGTCCTGAATGATCTTGACCTTATCCAAGGCCTCCTGGACTAAATCTGTACCCAATAACCGAGCCTCTCCCAGCTCAAACCATCCACTGGAGACCGACATCGCCTACCATACAATGCCTTATATGGAGCCATCTGAATGCTGGACTAGTAGCTGTTGTTGTAGGCGAACTCTGCTAAAGGCAAAAACTGGTCCCAAGAACCTCCAAAATCAATGACACAGGCTCGGAGCATATCCTCTAATATTTGAATAGTCCTCTCGGACTGGCCGTCCGTCTGAGGGTGGAATGCTGTGCTCAGCTGAACCTGGGTGCCTAACTCCTGCTGAACTGCTCTCTAAAAGCGAGAGGTAAACTGTGTACCCCGGTCCGAAATGATAGATGCCGACACCCCACGAAGGCGAACAATCTCTCGGATGTAGATCTCAACTAATTTCTCCGATGAATAGGTGGTGGCAACATGAATGAAATGCAATGACTTAGTTAGCCGATCAACAATGACCCAAATAGCATCAAGCTTCTTTTGAGTCACCGGAAGTCCAGTAACGAAATCCATGGTAATCCTCTCCCACTTCCACTCGGGAAGCTCAATCCTCTGAAACGAACCACCAGGCCTTTGATGCTCATACTTGACCTGCTGACAATTCAAACACCTAGACACATGTGCAACAATATCTTTCTTCATCCTACGCCACCAATAATGCTGCCGCAAGTCCTGATACATCTTCGCGGCGCCCGGGTGAATAGAATACAGAGAACTATGGGCCTCTGTTAAGATCAACTCCCGAATCCCATCAACATTGGGCGCAGAAACTTGCCCCTGCAATCTCAAAACACCATCGTCATCTAAAGCCACCTTCGTGGCACCTCCACGCTGCACCGTGTCTCTCAGGACACACAAATGGGGATCATCAAACTGCCGATCGTGGATACGCTCCAATAATGAAGAACGAGTGACCGTGCAAGCTAACACTCTGCTAGGCTCAGAAATGTCCAACCTCACCAGCCGATTGGCCAAGGCTTGAATATCCAAAGGAAGCGGTCTCTGGCTGACCAGGACATAAGCAAGACTACCCATGCTGGCGGACTTCCTACTCAATGCATCGGCCACCACATTGGCTCTCCCCTGGTGGTACAAAATAGTAACATCATAATCTTTCAACAACTCCAACCACCTCCTCTGCCTCAAATTCAACTACTGTTTCTTGAACAATTAAAGGCTCTTGTGATCCGTGTACACCTCACACGTCATACCATATAGATAATGCCTCCAAATCTTCAAAGCATGAACAATGGCTGCCAACTCTAAATCATGGACCGGATAATTCTTCTCGTGGATCTTCAACTGCCTCGAAGCATAAGCAATGACCCTGCCATCCTGCATCAATACTACGCCAAGCCCAATACGGGAAGCATCACAATAAACTGTATAAGGTCCTGAACCTGTAGGCAAAACCAATATCGGTGCCGTAGTCAAAGCTGTCTTGAGCTTCTAAAAGCTCTCCTCGTACTCGTTTGAACACCTGAACTAGGCACCCTTCTGGGTCAATCTAGTCATCGGGGCTACAATAGATGAAAACCCCTCCACGAACCGTCGATAATATCCTGCTAATCCCAAGAAACTCCGAATCTCCGTCGCTGAAGCTGGTCGAGGCCAATTCTTGACTGCCTCAATCTTCTTCGGGTCTACCTGAATACCCTCTGCTGATACTACATGACCCAGAAATGCAACTGAACTCAACCAGAACTCGCACTTCGAGAATTTTGCATACAACTAACTATCCTTCAGAGTTTAAAGAACCACTCTGAGGTGCTGCTCGTGCTCCTCCTGACTGCGGGAGTACACGAGAATATCATCAATGAAGACTATCACGAACAAGTCTAGATAAGGCCTGAACACTCGGTTCATCAACTCCATAAATGTTGATGGGGCATTGGTCAACCCAAATGACATGACCAAAAACTCATAATGCCCATACCGAGTGCGAAATGCCGTCTTAGGGACATCAGATGCCCTAATTCTCAGCTGATGGTAACCAGATCTCAAATCTATCTTTGAAAACACCTTCGCACCCTGCAACTGGTCAAACAAATAATCAATCCTCGGCAGTGGATACTTGTTCTTTAACGTCACCTTGTTCAATTACCAGTAATAAATGCACATCCTCATCGACCCATCCTTTTTCTTCACAAATAGCACCGGTGCGCCCCAAGGAGAAACACCAGGACGGATAAAACCCTTATCTAGAAAATCCTACAACTGGTCCTTTAACTCCTTTAATTCTGGCGGGGCCATATGATACGGCGGAATAGAAATGGGCTGCGTGTATGGGGCCAGATCAATACAAAAATCAATATCCCTATCGGGCAGCATTCCCGGCAAGTATGAAGGGAAAACCTATGGGAACTCCCGAGCAATAGGAACAGAGTCAATAGAAGGAACCTTTGTGCTGGAATCACGAACATATGCCAAATAAGCTAAATAACCCTTCTCGACCATGCGTCGAGCCTTAACATATGAAATAACACTGCGGGTGGCATGTCCTGGGGTCCCTCTCCACTCCAATTGGGGCAAATATGTCAAAGCCAAGGTCACGGTCTTGGCGTGACAGTCCAAGATAGCATGATACGGGGAAACCAATCCATCCCCAATATAACGCCAAAATCCACCATGTCTAAAAGCAATAAATCAACTCGGGTCTCAAAACCCTCAAATACTACTACACAGGAACGATGAACTCGGTCGACTACTATAGAATCTCCCACTGGTGTAGATACATATACAGGAATACCCAAAGTATCACTAGGCATAGCCATGTAGGGTGCAAAATAAGACGACACATATGAATACGTAGACCCAGGGTCAAATAGCACTGAAGCATCCCTATCACAGACCAGAATAGTACCTGTAATAACATTATCGAATGACTCAGCCTCTGGCCTGGCTGGCAAAGCATAACACCGGGGTTGGGCCCTACCTTCCTAAACCATGTCCCTAGGACGATCGGCTTCTGGCTGACCTCTACCTCTGCCGGTCCGAGCTCCACCTCTACGGTCCCTACCTCCACCTCTATGATCCCTACCGCCGCCTCTAGCTGGCTGGGCGGGCTGTGGATCACCTGCTGCCTGAATCATGGGGTGAGACCCTACTGCTGAGAGCTGCCCGAGGCTTGAGGGCAAAACCTGACAATGTGACCGGGGTCACCACAACCATAACAAGACCTCGGCTGCTGCAACTGCTGGCCCAGTCGACCTAAATGTCCTCCCCTAAAGCTCTGAAGTGGGGGTGCACTGATAGGCTGCTGATCTGAATAGTACTGCTGGGAACCACCGTTGCCTGGAGTACCATGAGAAACTTGGAGAGCTGACTGAAAGGGCCTCGGTGAGTGAGTGACCTCTACCATAGGAATCCATACCTCCAGATGAGGTACCACTGAACCTACCAGAATGACGAGGCCTCTTATCCGACAGCTGACCACCTCCCCGTGAGAGGGCCATCTCAACTCTGCAGGCCGCATTGGCCGCCTCCTGAAAGGAAATATCTCTACCAACTCCCATAGCCATCTGGAGGCGGATCGGCTGAATCAGTCCATCAATAAATCTCTGGACCCTCTCCCAATCTGTGGGGAGTATCAAAATCGCATGGCCTGCCAAATCAACAAATCGAGTCTCATACTGTGTAACTGTCATGGAGCCCTGCTGGAGGTGCTCAAACTGCCTACGAAGTGCCTCCCGCTTAGTAACTGGGAGAAACTTCTCCAAAAACAAATTCGCGAACTGATCCCATTTCAAAGCTGGAGACCCTGCTGGTCTAAATAGGCAAAAATCCCTCCACCAAGTCTTGGCGGATCCTGCAAGCCGGTAGGTGGCAAAATCGACCCCATTGGTCTCCACTATACCCATGGTCCTAAGGATCTCATGACAGCTGAATAAAAAATCCTGTGGATCTTCTGATGAAGCGCCGATAAAAGTGGTGGTGAGCTTGGAGAACCGATCAAGTCTCCACAAAGCATCCGATGACATAGCCGCTTCATCACCGGCCTGAGCGGTAATACCTGGCTGAGCTGCCACCGCTGGCTGAACCACTAGGACATGAGCCTGGGGAGCTACCTGCTCTGGAGTACGTGTAGCAGGAGTATGAACCCCTCCTCCAGCCTGAGAAGTGGCTGGTGCTACTGGCAGCAAACCCGCTCTAGTGACACTCTCCATAAAGCTTGCCAATCTGACTAGAGCATCCTAAAGATCTGGGGTGACCATGACCCCTCTTGGGACCTGAGCTAGGCCCACTGGAGCTGCTGGGGCTGGAACCTACTCATCATAGTCAATATGAGGCTCCACCTCTGGGACTGCCGCCCAGGGCTGAGCTCTGCCCTTGCCTCGGCCTCTGGCATGGCCTCGGCCTCTAGCATGGCCTCGGCCTCTAGCATGGCCTCGGCCTCTAGCATGGCCTCGGCCTCTGCCCCTTGTAGGAGCTGCTACTGGGGGCTCTGGCTGCTGCGCGGTAGAAGAGGAAGCACGTGTTCTCGCCATCTACGAAAGAACAGAGTAGAAAAGACAATCAGTATTTGAGAAACAGAATCGCACGACAAGAAAGAACAAAAGTGAAACCTTTCCTTACTCTGTAGCCTCTGGGGGATAAATCCAGACATCTCCGTACCGATCCCTCAGACTCTACCAAGTTTGTCCGTAAATAGCGAGACCTATGCAACCTAGAGCTCTGATACCAACTTGTCACGACCCGGATTTTCCCACCATTGGGAGTCGTGATGGCGCCTACTAACGTAGCTAGGCCAGCCAAATAGTAAACATTCTTTGATAATTTCTCAACAATATAAACATACGAAAGCAATTAAATAAAAACGGAAGACTTTAAGCTTATAAAACTGAAATCAAAATGCGGAAGTTTAAGACGAATCTCTACCCAAAATGTGGTGTCACTAGCTTACGGACTGCTATAGAGTACTAAAAACAAGTCTGAAATGATATTACATACTATTTGTCTTGAAACAAAGAAAACAAACTAAACATATAAGGGACTTCGGCCTGCGAACGCCAGCTAGGCTACCTCATGAGTCCCTGGACTGAAGACTTGTCACGACCCAATTTCCAAACCCGGTCGTGATAGCGCCTCTCGTGAAGACAAGGCCAGCCAACTAACCCAAATCGTCTCCTTAACAATTATTAAACATAATGAATAGATAAATATAGCTTAACGACAATAATAGCCAGTATTTACAACCCAACACAACCCGACCGGGGTGTCACAAGTCACGAGCATCTAAAGAAGACTGAACACCACTATAGGGCCAATAATATATATATAATAAAATCTGGAGTTCAAAAGATGAAGTCCGGTGCCGCGAAAGCTGGCGGTCACTCCGCTCATGCTACAATAGCAATACCTTCAACCAGCTCGAAACCCGCTACCGGGTGAACAATACCTGCATCTGCACGCGAGGTGCAGGGAGTAAAGTGAGTACTCCAACTCAGTGGTAATAAGAGTAAATAACAACTGAGCAGTAATGTCACGCCCCAAAATCCGAGGAGCGCGACCGGAGCTCAACCGAGTAAACCCGACTGAGCAAGCCTAACAGGTTTCATACATACTACCCAACCCAACTCATAATTAAATAAGAGATGGGCTCTATTAATCATACTTAGTAAGTATTTTATTAACAATTCTATTTCATTTCCATTAGCAGCTTAAATCATAAATGTCAAAATATTACAACTTTTGTAAATCGTTTCCAAACATCAATATTTCAATCTTAATTCCAATACCCGGCACTACCCACAACCTATCTACGGAGCCTCTAAATAAAACTGAAGAATAATACAAAAATACCGGCAACAATGCTCCGGCTATACCTTACACAAATACCAAAATAGACTCCGGAATAAAAGTGGCATGAGCTACGTAGGGCCCCGAGAGGAAAGGGGCTCACCAATGCAGCTGATGGAAAGTGGAGGAGGTGCTACTGCCAGTGGACTGGAGTGCCTGCTATAGATCCACCTACAATCATAACACGAATGTAGCGCCCCCAGCAAAAGGGACGTCAGTACATTTGAATTGTACCGGTATGTATAACTAAACACCATTTTACTAGAAAGAACTATCAAACAGATACAAGCAAATAATATGGGCAAATCAAAGAAGCAATTCATATAATCTTTCATACAATTTCCACAACATTGATTAGGGCATTTCTGTCACGTGTTCACCACTGTTCTCATTTACTACCGCCATCTCAAGCGGAGTCCGATCACGACCCGACCGGCTAGGTCACCTCATTGGAGGCATTACTCTCAATCAATATTTCATTTCCCTTATCCGGAATCCAATATCAGCACATTACCACCATGTGTGCGGCATGGTGTCCGATCACGACCCGATCGGCTAGGTCACCTCATTGGAGGCATTACTCAATTCTCATCAGTCAACACCTTCAAATCTTTATCCACACATATCATAACAATTCCTGGGGCACTCATGGCCACCATCATCACATCATTTCCCTTTTCAATATTCACTTTACAAGTTGTGATCATAGACACACATTTCAAGGATAATTCAAGTTGCAAATCACAGGCAAGTAAGCACATAGCTAACATGACCATTTCTTTGTGTCAATGTCGGCTTATACCCCAAGTAATTCAACACATAACTGTACTTTTCATCATTCTCTAATTATCAAGATTGGCACGTTATCCATATTGAGGCACAACAAATAATTATACTTTTCATCATTCTCTAATTATCAAGATTGGCACGTTATCCATATTGAGGCACATCCTTCACGAATATGCATAGATATATGTAAATCAATTAATTTCGCAATGACAATCAATACACTAGCCAATTAAACTCTTACCACACATTCGTAAGCACCAATGGAGCTCGATTTCTAATAAAAGTGGGTTTTAGCCATACATACCTCAATAAAGCTTTTCCTTACTCTTTTACACATTTCCGGAACTCTTAGCGCTTCGATCTNTTCGAACATATCATCAAACACTAAAGTTGCACTATGACCTTAGGCCCCCCTTTTGTGAGGAATTTCTATCATTTTGTACCCCCAATTGCCTCCTTTTTAATTTTACTACTTTGTAATACTCTATGGTGGCATGCATGCAAGAGATTCACTCTCATACCCGTGAATTACTTTCCTAATGACCCCATATGGCTAAGTATCCGAATATGAGCTGAGGTGATGGAGCCTTACCTCTTGGGATGAAGATTCAGGAACCTTCACATGATTTTCTTCAATGATTTAGCGCAATCTTATGAAATAAATTGATGGGAGACTTTCCCTTTCTAAGAACCCTATTCCTCTCTCTAGGAATGCTCAGAAGAATGTTCAAAATGAGCTAGAACACCGGTTATATCGATATGGAAGCCGGGTTAAAAATTAGAAAATTGGAGCCCCGAGTCAATTATGCGGTCGCATTTGTGATCGCAGAGTAAACATGCAGTCCGCATAATGGACCGCAGAATGCTCCCCAAAAACTATACATTCTAACTTGGTCTGCGGTAATAATGCGGTCCGCATTCATGTTCTGCGGTCGCAAAGTGCACTGCAAAACTGACCCTCGCACAAGTAAAAGGAAAATATGCGACGAATATGCGGTCCGCATTTCTATTATGCGGCCGCATTTAGACCGCATTTCTTGCATTTTTCTGGAAACTTATTCTTGACTTTTTAATGCATTATTCAATCCAAAAAGGTCCGCGCCGCGGCGAGCTTCATATTTACTAATTTTTAACACACGATCCTAACTTGGCACTACGGGATCCGGGTTTTTGAGTCGGAATTTCTCAGGGCCTTACATTCTCCCGCACTTAAGATCATTCGTCCTCGAATGAGGATTTTTGAAAAATAGTTGGTTTGAAAAACATGATGTGCAGACTCTCAAAATTTTCACTAACTCCCATACTTTTAGAAAAAAAAAAATTTCTCCAGAGTCTCCTTTGTATTATGGACATATCTACCTGTCAGAGGGCCCCCGAAACACATTTCCAAGAACCATTACACAACTCCTATCATACCTACAACTGGTATACGATTCATTTCCTCAACACTTGCACATAATCAATCACTTGACACGTTCTTGCACATAGTTTGATTACTACAATGAATCCCTTATGCTTTAACCTCTTCGATTCACTATACTCACGTAAATTAATCATTATCAACCTATACCATCATTAATCATTCTCTTATTACCAGAGTTCTTACAAATCTTTCATTTACCAGAAAGGGTATGCACATGACTCAAATGATCAAAACACATACAATTTTCGGCACAACTTGAAGATTTCTAACACACGATCCTAACTTGGCACCACGGGATCCGGGTTTTTGATTCGGGATTTCACGGGGCCTTACAAGTAAGAAATCACGTAAAGCAACCAACATGCTATATAGAAGCCGGGTATAATTTTTCTAAGAAAGATAGTCAAATATGTGATATCTTTAGAAAATGCCTTGGCTCAGTTCAAATCCTTTTTGAAAATGGTCTTTTCAATAATTACGAAAATGATTTCAAATAGTTAGTGCTGATAGGCACAAAACATCCGCCCCTCGGGCATAAACATTACAGTATAACAGGCAAGAAGGCAAATAAGTATGCAAGATGACCACATAAAAGTTCGCCCCTCGGGGACAGCTCAAATCAGTAACAGCCCCTCGGGCTCAATATCAAATGCATAGAATGGTATCAGCCCCTCGGGCATAGTGTCACATCACTCAGATCAGTATCAGCCCCTCGGGCTCAGTATCAGTCACACAGTACAACATCAGCCCCTCGGGCTCACTCTCACTCATATGGGTACCCGCGCTCACTGTGGGTGTGCAGACTCCGGAGGGGCTCCTACAGCCCAAGCGCTATCAATAAGGCCTGAAAGCCTGAACAATATCAATGCGAGGCCGGAAAGCCTGCTCATAATACACTCAAGGCCTGAAAGCCTCCTCACCAATCACTCAAGGCCCGAAAGCCTCCTCACCAATCACTCGAGTCTTGAAAGCCTCCTCGCCAATCACTCGAGGCCTGAAAGCCTCCTCACCAATCACTCGAGGCCTGAAAGCCTCCTCACCAATCACTCATCAGATCCTCAATCATGGCCCTCGGCCTCAATCAGTCCAAAATAGTCATAAGCCCCTCGGGTATAAAAGAAAATGAAATGCTCAGCTCAAACAATAGTTCAAATATCAGTTAAAACTCAAGGTTGGGTAAAAATATAGCCGAGTTCATGAAACAGTGTAATTTAAATGGACTGAGTTCAAATAATATTTCAAATAGTGAGGAAAATAATGATGATAGCTCACAAGTTCAAACAGTCGGCAATAAGCCCTAAATATGGCAATAAGCCCAAGTCATAGGGAAAAACAACACGTCATAGTCAAATACGCGGTAAAATCAACAACCGGTACGGACCAAGTCGCAATCCCCAACGGCGCTCTACCCCACGCTCGTTATTCGGCATGCAAGTCACCTCAATATAGCACTACGGTGTGCAAATTCGGGGTTTCAAACCCTCAGGATATCATTTACAATCATTACTCACCTCGAACAGGTGAAATTCCTCGCTCGCGATGCCTTTGACCCTCAAATTGGCATCCACGTGCGTCGAATCTTACCAAACATAGAGCGAATACATCACAATATACCAATGGGACAACACCCAATCGAAAACAATCAAAATATCAAGAATCTCGAAACTAGCAAAACCCGAGCCCTAGGCTCGCTTTTCAAAAAATTACAAAATTTACACTACCGGATTCCTCGTCTCGCCACGAGTCCATACATACCAAGAGTTCCCAAATTCGAGCTCAAATGACCTATCAAATCCCAATTTGAAATACCAAAAACTCATGCCCTAATTCATCAATCTTAGACTTAATTTCCATGAATCTCTAGACCAATTTCATAACATAATGATGTTTTAAGACCAAGATTCTTACCTCAAGTCGATTCCTCTTGAATCCCTCTGAAATTCCCATCCAAAAGCTCCCAAGGACGTTCAAAAATGGAGGAGAAATGCATAACCCTCGCGGATGAATTAATGATATAACCCTTCTGCCACAGCAATTTTTCGCTTCTGCGGTCCCTCTTTCGCTTATACGGGACCGCTTCTGCGACCAAAAATCCGCTTCTGCGGTCACCGCTCTTGCGGTTTTCTTCCGCTTCTGCGAGATTTAACTTAAGGGGCACGACCGCTTCTGCGGTCCAAAACTCACACCCGCGATACCGCTCCTGCGGTCAAGACTTCCGCTTATACGGACACTACTGAACACATACCTTTTCGCACCTGTGGAGCTCCTTCCGCTTCCGCGAAGCCGCATCTGCGGTCTCCCTTCCGCAGATGCGAAAACACCTGCTGCAACAAAACCAGCAAAATTTCCAACTTCAAATTCTCTCGTTCAACCACCCGAATTCACCCCGAGGCCCCCGGGACCTCAACCAAAAGCACAAACATGATCTATTACCTTGTTCAGACTTGCTCGAACCATCAAAACACTATCGTTAACATCAAAATCACCAAATTTCACCAAATCAAAGCCTAAGTTCTTCAAGAACTTCCGAAATGCAATTACGATCAAAAACCCAACCAAACGATATCCGAATGACCTAAACATTTGCACACATATCCAAAATCACCTAACGGAGCTACTGCAATTCTCGGAATTCCATTCCAACCCTCGGATCAAAATCTCATCTATCAACCAGAATCCGCCAAAATTCAAACTTCGCCAATTCAAGCCTAATTCTACACCTGGTCTCCAAATTCAATTCTGATCACACTCCTAAGTAACAAATCATCCCCCGAAGCTAACCAAATCACCGGAATTCACATCCGAGCCTTCTAACTATATAGTCAACTTCCGGTTGACTTTTCCAAAACAAGCTTCCTTCTAAGAGGCTAAGTGCCTCATTTCCAACTAAAACCAATTCAATTCTATCCGCTCGACTCGAATACTGATATTGAAACATAGAAAAACATAATATGGGGGAAACGGGTGGTAACTCACGTGACGATGGGCCGGGTCGTCACATCCTCCCCAACTTAAACAAATGCTCGTCCTCGAGCGTACCCAGAGTTTTCCTAGAAGCTAACCAATAGCTAAATGACCTTATCAAGTATGTACCTGGGATGATCCCTCGTCACCCTATCTCTTATAGGTCCGACAATACAACATGGCTGAAATTACCCCATCCAGTCTAGCCCATGATTCACAGAACACCCTTTTTCACTTCTGAAACCATCAATACGATCAAACCTCGCACCTATACTTTGAATAGTCCCGAACCAGCTGTAATAACCCATACTTGCAACCTCAATGAAATCACATGATATACCACATAATCTAGCACCTGAAACGATAACTTCTATTCACAGCAGCTGTCCACAACAACTATATACCGATAGAAACCTCTCAATAGCTAGAGCCCCATTCCAACACTTCATATCCCATCAATGGTAATGAAACACACAACAAACTGTAACCATTTCTCAGATCAACCACTCATGAAACCACTCCCTTTTGACTAATACCACAACAGATTTCCAAAATCATACCCAAAATCAGAACCTTACGTCAATATTCAGAATAAACTCGAACCTCGATATTATTCTTCCAACAAGCTGTAATCAAATATGTTCGTGTTCATTAATGACTCCAACGATCCCTCGAATTCAATGCACCACTCTGGTGATATGACACCTCATCATAGGCCTAAGCCACAACTTGCATAATCCACGCACCAATGATGGGCTGTCTGAACATACTTAAATCATGACAAATGACTCAAACAAAAGAGTTGTAACTCAAACTCCTTGGTACCGTCACAACACAAGGCTGGGACCCCGTCCCACATCATAGAAATAGAATACCTTAATCTACCCCGAAGGGTCTAATCTCCACGTAGCCTCGCTATAATGCACGATCTTATCCAAACACTGCTACACATAAAGCACCTCAAGTTTCTATGCTCAAAATAGGCAGCCACGCACAGATTGATGTCTGAAACCAAGCAATCCATCACACCCACGATGAAGCAAGTAATATACACCCTTCAATCCTGAAAGGACACAACCGATGCGCCATTCGCCGAGCAACACCCAATACAGACTTTCTTTAGAAACCAGGAAGCAAGGCATACAAGGTAACATATGGAAAACTATTCTCAACATCACACTATTGCGGCGTGCAACCCAATCCAAATAACATACTCGTGGCGACGTGACACCCGATCCGCACATACCTATGGCGGCGTGCCATCCGATCCATATATATATGTCTCACATAAGGAGATGCACATCGAGCTAAATTTTCTCATTACAACAAAATACTGAGTACTGGTCATAAGAATACTGGGGTTTTCCTCTCAACTTCCCCTATGAATCCCGATAGCACCGCACCATATGCGCCCATACTCCGTAAATCATTATGTCTCGAAACGCAGAAAACAGCTCATAGATCTTCTCCAAATCACTGATAAGCTCAACAGTGGTCGAGTCAACCTACCCCTCGACTGTACAATTCGAAGCCAACTGAGTCAACTCAAACTGGAACACGCATCCGAAAAGTCCCTCAATACCGAAAATGGATCAATGGTAGAAACCTCTATATTGACATCCGTCACAAAGGCCTAATTAAGGAAAGCAATCCTTCCCAGCCGTCCGCTAGTCCTTGGAGATACAACTACTCTGCTAGAACATAACGATGCATCCCGCCACGCAAACTGTAGCATTTTTCGGCATAGCTCACAGCACGATAATCTAGATTAACCTAATACTGAGACAACCAGTCTACAACCCAATATCATATCTACAATATAATATACAAAGCAAAGAAAGATCCACTTGGTCTCCAAATCCCAATAGCCGCTAAACGGTGCCGATACACACGATCCACAACCATTACATAGTGTGTACCCGAGAACTCCCAGTCTCCAACTCCATATAACACACAAATCACTATACCTGGTCCCAAATTTCGCCGTATGAATACATATTACATCTCAAGTACCCAATCATTCCACAAAAAGATATTCTTAAAATTCTCATGTGCCATCAAACACACTCAGATATCAGCAGTCGATCTAGCAAGAAAGTGCCGCAATACTACTGAAGTATTATCATTCTAATCACATTACCCTTCTTTCAAGACATACACTCTCGTCAAATCACTAATTAGCAGTACCATTTCCTTGATTACCTGAGGCTACTCGTTGCCTAGGAATTTTATGAACTACTTTTCAGAACTGGACTGTAACTCATCTAGCCAAGACCTTCCGTCAATCCTATCTAGAAGAAGAATCATTACACACTCCATGCTTCGCATACTGATAGAAAATATACTCATCTTCAAACCACGGTAAAACCCAACAAGAACATCTCTGCCAACTCCAGTTGTACAAGCTAAACTACCAGGACTGAATCATTTTATCTAAACCAAGCTAAGCAAGCCGTCAAAACCCAAGAGCATTGCTGCAAAATGCCTGAAAAAGCTCATTACCTCGAACACCTACTAAGAATTAATCCTACCCTTACCATGCCGATTCGGTCTATTACCAAGCTATTCCGTCTATCAAATTTCTCTTTTTATTCATCATCCACTTGATATTTCTCCCTCGCTGTAGCATCAAAATGCCTCAATCCAGGCTCACCACCGGAGATTCGAACATAAGTCTAAGACTTATAGGCCACCGAATACTCTCTCAATGCTTCCCAGAAATACCATGTTCCAGAATACTTTACTTGAAGAACTCCCTGCGAATCAGAATTCGTTACCATTACTTCCCAGATATTGATACATAGAATCCCATAATTAGCATAAAATACCACAAGTCTTGATCTTTTCTAATGAAAACACAGTCCCTAGCCACACAGCCAACCTTAAGACACCTGATTATTACATGCCAAATCTTGGACACAATAAGACCATTCTCGAGAGTCATTCACTCTTACACAACTGTAAATTATCTGACTTAACGAACAGAACCACTCGTGCCTTATCAGCATTCTGGCATCGAAGGATATGACCTCATTCCAATACAAACGAATATCTTCCTTCTCTATACGCTGAGCATTCTTTATCAACAATAGCTCAAGACTTCCTAATATTTCCTCATATCTACGAAGCACCATATATCCTTTATCAAAATTTTGCTTCACTCGTGCCATCCTCGGCTCATTTTCTGCAACCAGGACTGATCCGCCAGCATACCTCGAAACGGAACCAACATAGCACATGACCGTGCAATCAGCCAACCAACAGCGACCTCCCCAACTTGGCTCGAAGCCGCAGACCAAAATATTTCAATAGCTCATAACACTTTTACTCCATTGATGCCACAATAACATAGTGAGAATCAGCTCCAATCGTTATAAGTTGTGAAACACAAATCTTCTAACATGCACACAAGGACCACACCATGCTAGAACACTCCGCAGTAGATAGCCCACCTGCTTCGCCTCAATATAACATTTCCATATACCTTGCACCGGCATACACCGTACACAGTCGACTAGTCATTCTGAGTCTGAACTCAAACCGCAACATGCTATTTACTTCACTCCCAACTAGGAGACTTGAAAAGATTCTCCACGCACCCATAACTGGGGGCAACACATCCAACCTCAATGGAAATCAAACACTTAATGGTTTACCTATTATCCAGTAGACTTTCTTCGACTCCTCCAAGTCATATAGAAATACCTCGCAGTACCAACATACTCACCACATAGCTATCCAGCCGTCATTCCCACAATTAGGGACAATACTGAACATATAAGTTCATAACACCAGCTCACAAAATTAGCACCCTGGCGCTCAAGCCATAAGAAAAGATCCGGCCTCAAGTCTTCCAGACTGGCCCAAAATCAAACTAATAGAGATTACATCACGCCCCCTCGATCGGGGAATCACCAGCCATCAAGGAACATATACTACTGAGCGCTCACGTGCGCATACAGACGTGTGGAAGGAATTTCAAGAGTTATATCTCAAGCTGAATCAAGTACGCACGATAAGAATTCCAAGAAAGTAAAGTTTTCCTAAAGGTTCTGCAGCCTCTCAAGGATAAATACAGATGTCTCTGTACCGATCCGCGAGACTCTACTAAACTTGCTCATGACTCGTGAGACCTAGTAACCTAGGCTCTGATACCAACTTGTCACGACCCAATATCCAAACCCGGCCGTGATAGCGCCTCTCGTGAAGACAAGGCCAACCAACTAATCCAAATCATCTCCTTAACAATTATTAAACATAATGAATAGATAAATATATCTTAACGACAATAATAGCCAGTATTTACAACCCAACACAACCCGACCGGGGTGTTACAAGTCACGAGCATATAAAGAAGACTGAACACCACTATAAGGCAGTAATATATATGTAACAAAATCTGGAGTTCAAAAGATGAAGTCCGGTGCAGCGAACACTGGCGGTCACTCTGCTCATGCTACAATAGCAATACCTTCAACCAGCTCGAAACCCTCTACCGGGTGAACAATACCTGCATTTGCACGCGAGGTGCAGGGAGTAAAGTGAGTACTCCAACTTAGTGGTAATAAGAGTAAATAACAACTGATCAGTAAGAAATCATGTAAAGCAACAAACATACTGTATAGAAGCCGGGTAAAATTTTTCTAAGAAAGATAGTGAAATATGTGATATCTTTAGAAAATGCCTTGGCTCAGTTCAAATCCCTTTTGAAAATGGTCTTTTCAATAATTATAAAAATGATTTCAAATAGTTAGTGCTGATAGGCACAAAAAATCTGCTCCTCGGGCATAAATACTATAGTATAACAGGCAATAAAGCAAATAAGTATGCAAGATGAGCACATAAAAGCTCGCCCCTCGGGCACAGCTCAAATCAGTAACAGCCCCTCGGGCTCAATATCAAATGCTCAGAATGGTATCATCCCCTCGGGCACAGTGTCACATCACTCAGATCAGTATCAGCCCCTCGGGCTCAATATCAGTTACACAGTACAACATCAGCCCCTCGGGCTCACTCTCACTCATATGGGTACCCGTGCTCACTGTGGGTGTACAGACTCCGGAGGGGCTCCTACAGCCCAAGAGCTATCAATAAGGCCTGAAAGCTTGAACAATATCAATGCGAGGCCTGAAAGCCTGCTCATAATACACTCGAGGCCTGAAAGCCTCCTCACCAATCACTCATCAGATCCTCAATCATGGCCCTCGGCCTCAATCAGTCCAAAATAGTCATAAGCCCTTCGGGCATCAATGAAAACAAAATGCTCAGCTCAAACCATAGTTCAAATATCAGTTAAAACTCAAGGTTGAGTAAAAATATAGCTGAGTTCATGAAATAGTGTAATTCAAATGGACTGAGTTCAAATAATATTTCAAATAGTGAGGAAAATAATGATGATAGCTCACAAGTTTAAACAGTCGGCAATAAGCCCCAAATATGGCAATAAGCCCAAGTCATAGTGAAAAATAACACGTCATAGTCAAATACGCGGTAAAATCAACAATTAGGAAGGACCAAGTCACGATCCCCAATGGTGCTCTACCCCACGCTCACTATCCGGCATGCAAATCACCTCAATATAGCACTACGTTGTGCAAATCCGGGGTTTCAAACCCTCAGGATATCATTTACAATCATTACTCACCTCGAACCGGTGAATTTCCTCGCTCGCGATGCCTTTCCTCCTCAAATTGGCCTCCACGCACGTCGAATCTAACCAAAAATAGAGTGAATACATCACAATATACCAATGGGACAACACCCAATCGAAAACAATCGAAATATCAAGAATGTTGAAACTAGCAAAACCCGAGCCCCAGGCCCGCTTCTCAAAAAATTACAAAACTTACACTACCGGATTCCTCGTCTCGCCACGATTCCATACATACCAAGAATTCCCAAATCCGAGCTCAAATGACCTATCAAATCCCAATTTGAAATATCAAAAACTCAAGCCCTAATTCATCAACCTTAGGCTTAATTTCCATGAATCTCTACACCATTTTCATAACATAATCATGTTTTAAGACCAAGATTCTTACCTCAAGTCGATTCCTCTTGAATCCCTCTAAAATTCCCATCCAAAAGCTCCCAAGGGCGTTCAAAAATGGAGGAGAAATGCATAACCCTCGCGGATGAATTAATGATATAACCCTTTTCACACCTCCTTTTTTACACCTACCCCGAAGGATAAATGTATAAAGGAAGTTTTTCCAATTTAAGTGACATTATTCGAAATGGGATTATTTATTTATTTATTTATTTGGAGTCGCCACTTGGGATAGGATTGGCTTTTGGTGTCCCAAGTTACCGGTTTAAATTAAATCCTAAATCGAGGAAAATTGTTGAATTCCCAATTGGAGTCTGCGAACCAGAAATTCTTTGTAAGGAATTCTGTTGACCGGGGGAAGGTGTTAGGCACCCCCGGATCCCGTGGTTCTAGCACGGTCGCTTAAATTATTATAAATGGCTAAAATCTAATTTTTATTCATGCTCCAACCTATAGTGTAATTTTATAGTTATTTACCGCTTTTAAATTATTTTTATGAAAGTAAACGTTGTTTAAAAATCGTGTTTTCGGATCACGTCACATGAAATGCACCCGGATCCTCGACACATTCTTATTCAATGTTTTTGGATTTGAATTTGGGTCACATGAAATGCACACCCGAGTTTAGGATTGTAATTTTATTAAAATCGCGTCTTAAAGAGACTAACGTGTTATTATCTTTTGGGAAGGCCGTGAAATTCGCTAAACGGCCCATCCCGAATGTCTAAGTATTTTTTATTAAGTAATTAATGAGGGCCCCGCAATTTGTATTTAGTTTGGGCGAGGCTCGTCTCATTTTATTATTAGAAGGCCCACCTAAAGCAAACTAAAATTTTCTATTTATTTGTCTCTAAAGGCCAATTAATTCACAAATATAAATTCGGGCCTCGAATTCAAGTCCAAATTCAAACAAAAGGGAAAATCCTTTTAGCTTGAACCCGCTACTTAATTCAAAATCCAATTTTATATTTATAAATTAATTTTCTATATTCCTAACGAATTTATTATTGTATGAAAGCAGATCACAAGAGCAATTGCATTCAAACCTACATCAAAGAATGGCCAATCACAGGCCATTGCTCAGGCCCAAACGTGCACATTTTATATGAACGTTGCTCATTAAGGCATTAAAGCCTACATTTTTGACAATGCTATCCAGTCTTGGGTAAATTAAACCTAAGTTTCGACTCAACTAATTCAAACCTTACTGAAGTTCGTTCAAGTTATACTAATTGCATTCACAATTTGTGACAAGGAAAGATGCATTTACCCAAATTAACTTGATACTACATGTTTTAAACGTTGGAATTAAACTGATATTTCTGAAGATAACCTGAATGAAAATATGTATCAGCCTCAAAGTTGATTCCGAATTCTATATTATACTCTTAATAGTTTAATAACGACCTTAATGTGTGATGGTATTGAAATAAACCTTGGAACTAAATCACACCAAAAGCTAAACAAAATATACCTCAACTTAACATTATTGTTAGACTAATTTTATACTACAAAAATCCAATGATGTAATTACTAGCAAATGATGATAACCAGTGTTGATACAAATACAATGAATAATCTGGACCTGAAATTGCACTAAACATATTGATTACTACTTGAAGCACGTTTTTTCCTGTTCTGAAACTAATAATTCAATTAACATGGATCATATAATTAAGACTACTGGCAGAAACAGTTATACAAGCACAAAAATCCAACAGTCCATGACAAATTAATAACTAATTCATTACAGATAAACTAAGATAATGAATTCATTAGAACCAATACTAGAACTAGCTACAATTTAGTGAACTAGTAGAACAGTACAAGCCAAAGCAAATATCAAGCTGCAATTACATTTCCACTGAAAACCATTACATCAGATTGATCTCAAGGTGTGTACCTGGAATGCAATGAAATAGAATAAGAAGAGGATCAGCAACGTTAGTCAGCAACAAACAACCAATGAGTAGATGTCAATCAGCCAAAACTTAATTCAATGACTTTGAAGATGTTTGAAATCAAATACACCCCAGGCAATTAACCACAAACCACTCAAATTGCAATTAAAACTTGAATTACAACCACAGAACTTTTTCAGCAATCAACTAACAACCAGCAATCAAAATAACTCCACATTCACTCGAAACAGCTCCAAAACAACTTCATCAGACTCAAAATTTATCCAAAACCAATCAAGTAGACTCAAAATTGCATCAAAAATCAAACTAATGAGCCTCTGAAATTTCAGGAACTAGAAGAATGGAAATCAACCATTGAAAATCAAAATTAACTTGAGTTATCTAATGGAACAGTATATTTTTTTTGATTTTCTGAAGGTTTTATATTTTTTTTTTTGATGTTTGAATTTTAAAAATTAGATCTGAAACTAGAAGGAGCTTTTGAGGGAGAATTTTGAGGCTGGAAAAACTTTGGAATTTTCAGGGGTATCTAAAACTTTTTTGGAATTTTCAGAGATCCAAAGCTTCTGAATTTTCAGGGGGTCCAAAACTTGTTAGACAAGGCATGTTTATGCCTTTTTATAGGCAAAATTAGGGTGCAACTTCAGATTTTTATTTTTTCTCTTTTAGTCCTTCATTATTTTTAGTTTAGTCCCTTTATTTTTAACTTGTTATCCAAGTAATGTTTTAAACTTCCTAAAATGTACTCTTAAGTCCTATTTTGGAATGTCCTAGAAGGTTCTACCATGTTCCTATTCCCTTTAAATCCCTGAACTACCCTTGCCTTTGCTTTAAATTTACCAAATCTAATAAAACTACCCTTTTCCCATGCCTAAACTACCCTTAAAACCCCCTGAAATTATTACCCAAACCCAAACAAAACCCCTGAACCTATTTTGCAATTATTAACCCTTGATCTTGATCTCAATTTACCAAATTACCATTATCAGTTATAACCAATCTTAAACCAATTCAAAACTAACTAAAACAGATTAATTAATATTCAGAAATTAACTAATTCATTTAACAAATTAATTACTCACATAAACTCAATCAAACTTAAAGATCAGGAAACCAGTATCAATAATGAAATTAAACCAACATATAACCAATATGCTAACAATTGAAAACTTAAAACTAAAAGATTATGAAATTAACCTAAACATCTAGCTAACATTTAACGGACAGAATTATATTGAATCCAAACTAATCAACTAAGATGATTTCGAAATCAAAACTATAACTAACTAACAGATGACATATCCATCAAATTAAAACGAACAGAAAATTCACAGATAGAACAAAGAAGTAAAAGAAAAACAAAATAAGAGTAAAATTATAGAACACTTACTAATAAAGCAAACTCCGGCCAGCCATTAATATCTGAATCTTCAAAGATTCCTGACACGTAACATCCCTAATCGTATGTTTTCAAAAGAAAACATATGATTAGGGATATTACGGTCCGAAATCACAAAGAGGTTTTTGGTAGGAAAATTTAAACGGATATTCGAGAAAGTGGGGTTTGATTCGAAGGAAATTGGGTGCACGGTTGGAATGGGGAGACGGAGGAGAATCTATGGTGTAAGTTTGGTTAGATTTGGAGGTGGCGCCGCCGTCGGAATACAAAGGCGGCGGCTAGGGTTTTGAATTTCAAATTGATATTCGAGGGATTCTACAGGGATTTGAAAGGAACAGGCATCAGATTCGTTATAGAGGAATGGAGAGGATGCTATGATATGATTTTCAGGTGATTTGGACGAACATGCATTTGGTCCGATTCTTTGATTTGATATTTGAGGATTTCAGTGGGGATTTGAAGGAAACCATGGGTGGACTTGGAAAGAGGAGGTAGAGAAGGTTCAGGGGTGTTAATTTGGGGTGATTTGGAGCATCGCTGCCGGCGGAGGTGATTTCCAGCCGGCGGCGGACGGCGGCGGGTGGCGGAGACACGGTGGGGTTAGGGTGGAATTACACCGGCGTTACAGGGGAGAGTTGGGTACGAGGAAGTAGACTCTTGTCTCTGAATTTTGTAAAGTATTTTATTACACTTTTATTTAAATGCCTTGAACGAATCTGGACCGTTGGATGATAGGCGATGGACGACCTGGATTTACCTGGGCCAAAACGGTGTCGTTTTGTTAAAAGGTGGATCGGTAGGGACCGTTGGATGCTTATGGATGAATGGCTGAGATCAAACGACGTCAAAACGACGTCGTTTTGTATATAACGGGTTGGACCGTGTAACTTTAATTGGGCTGGACAAAATGGAACGGATTTTGGGGAGTATTTGGGCTTAAAACCAAAATTGGCCCAATTTACATAGCCTCCCTTTTTATTTGCTTCCTTTCATTTCTTTTACTTATTTTTTTCATTTTGTATTTTTCTATTTTTATTTTCTGATTTTTTATAAAATGCCAAAATAAACTCACAATCAAATTAACACTAAAAATTAGATTTCCTAATTAATTCCTAATTAAACAAAAATGCAAACTAATATCAATTTGAACTAAAAATGTAAAATGGACCCTTTTTGTTATTTTCTTTACAAATTAATACTAATTGATACTAAAATTGTGAAATTAAATCCCTAAATGTAAATGCATATTTTTTGTATTTTCATATGAATAAAAATGTAACCAATTAACACAAAATTCACAAAAAATTGTAAAATAATAAAGAAATTATTTTATTTGAAATTTTGGGAATAATTTGCTTAAGGCAAAAATCACGTGCTCACAGCTGCCCCTGTTTTCCCGAAAACACGAAGAGTTTTCGTGCAAAAACAAGTGAGCGGAAACGAGCGATTTTTGCCCGTTCGCATATTCCTTGTGAAGCATTTTGAAAGAGTTGACCGCACCCTGCTTCAGAGGTTGCCTACATATCCTGGGCTAAACAGGAATCAGGTCAGTGTAGTTTGGGAAGGTTTGGTAGCTGGGACTACCAGGAGCTGTGATTTCACTGCTGTTGTTGCCGCTACTGCTTGTTGACCTCCTTATTACACCAAAAGGAAAATCAAAGCTAAGCTAGCTATGCCTATCAACTATAAGTTACAAGATTCCTATCTATAATTCTCTAGAAACTTGATCTTGAGTCTTAGCTGATGTTGCTATGGACTTCGATCTGAATCTTGATGCTCGCAAGTTGTAGGTGTTTACTTCTTCATGAAGCATTGGGTCAAGACAGGATACGCGGAGCTTGTGATTTTAATCAGATTTTGAGTTATCCGCGCCTTTGCTTGCTTCGCATTTGAGTTCATTTCTTTTTTGTTGTTTTCTTCTTTTCTTGATTCTGGGTTGAGATTTATTCCATTGGTCGTCCCGCACCTTGTGTCTTAAGATCAACCTGCTTAAGATACCAAAACAAACAAACGAACGAAATTTTCTGCCCCAGTTTTCACTAGGAAAATTTTGTGAGTTAGTTGTGACACATATCTAAGCAATTAAATCAGAATTGTGTATCTCTGTGAATGATTCCAGGTCATGCTAGAAGATGACCAGGTTATGCTGGAAAAAGAAAAGGGTCTCGGGTTATGCCGGGACTTTGGAAAGACAATGCTCTTTGGGTTATGCTAGGGATATCCTCGGGTTATGCCGGGATTTGGAAAGAAAAGGCTCCTTGGGTTATGCCAGGGAGATCCTCGGGTTATGCTGGGATTTGGAAAGAAAAAAGCTCCTTGGGTTATGCCAGGGAGATCCTCGGGTTATGCTGGGATTTGAAAAGAAAATGCTCCTTGGGTTAAGCTCCTTGGGTTATGCCAGGGAGATCCTCGGGTTATGCCAGGATTTAAAAAGAAAATGCTCCTTAGGTTATAAAAGGGAGATCCTCGGTTTATGCCGGGATTTGGAAAGAAAAAGCTCCTTGGGTTATGCCAGGGAGGTCCTCGGGTTATGCCGGGATTTGGAAAGAAAATGATCCTTGGGTTATGCCAGGGAGGTCCTCGGGTTATGCCGGGATTTGAAAAGAAAATGCTCTTTGGGTTATGCCAGGGAAATCCTCGGGTTATGCCGGGATTTGGAAAGAAAATGCTCATTGGGTTATGCCAGGGAGATCCTCGGGTTATGCCGGGATTTGAAAATAAAAAGTTCCTTGGGTTATGCCATTGAGATCCACGGGTTATGCTGGGATAAAAGAAAAATGGTCCTTAGGTTATGCCAAGGAGGTCCTCGGGTTATGCCGGGATGGTTAAGGAATGGGGTCCTATGCTACCATGATTTGTTTTTCTTTTGGGATTTTCATTTTCATTTATTTTCTTATTTCTTTTGTTTTTCTTTTTATATATTTTCCTTTTTATTTAGCAAAACGCATGAAAGACATTTGGGGGAAACTTCCCTATCTGTCACTTTCCTGCTGCAAGGCTGTTTCGGCGCTTGCGCATTTATTTCTTTCTAGATTGCACCTGCATTCTTGCATGGTTGCTTTAATTGCACCTGTTTTCCACAAAGAACAATTTGTTTGTTTGAAACGGTGGTTGGTTTTGTGGCCTTGATCATCCCAATCGCTTAATCCTGGCCCCATTTCCGTTGAGAAGTTTGCTGCTTGTTGGCCTCGAGGGTGAATCTCTTTTCAAACTGACTGGGTTCAACTCTCGGGGGTTTCATTATGACTCGTCCGTATGGGCTCTGTCCTTTTCACTTTATTCTGCCTTCGGGACCTTTGTCTTTGACTTTCTTTCTTTTCAAATGTCTTTTCTTTGAGAACATCAAACACTATGGTCAGTCGGGATTGGCCTGACGCACTCGCTGAGGCTGGGCATTTTCTTCGACTCTGACCAGGCGGAGCCTGATAGAACCAATCCTGCTACCTTTCTTTGTAGTAATTTCGGAATCAGTGTTAAACCGAAAAGGATTCAAGGAAGAAATATACAAAAGGCAAGCGAATGAGGTTAAAGAGAAGCATCCCTTTCGGTTGGAAAAGAAGGGCTTATCTGGGGTGTGCATGCTAGCTTCAAATGAACATGACATGCTTCTTGGACTAGACGCCCGACCCACACAAACTTTCCAGCTTCTCGTGAACCCATTGATCCTTATTTCAAAACCAAGGAACCTTGCCAGGACTCTTTTAGGGATGAGATGTCTTATTTTCGGCCGACAGCGTCCTTTGCGGGTTTTCGCCAATCGACCTCTATCATTTCTCTTCTCACCGTCGCCCGATAGTGCTCTTTGCGAGTTTTCACTAAGCGGGCTCTCTCATTTTCATTTTCTCTACTCACCATCGCCTTATGGTGCCTAAAGGTTTTCACCAATAAGACTCTCTCATTTTATTTCTCTCAATTTGAATTGTATCAGATTCCAACACTGACGTTTTCCACTTCCCTGCCTTTGCCAATTGATCGGAAGGACTTGGACCAGGTTTTTGAGGTAAAAAGGATTTTAGGCGGAACTACAACTTTGGAACCATTTCGGCGGATTCATGGCCGAACCATTATATCATCTGCCCCAGTTTCAATTTTTGGGGAAATTGGAAATTTATTTTGGTGTGACTGAACCTCAGGGAGAGGCTGTCTACGTACCCTTTCGGGATCAAGTCAAAACGTCGTTCAGGCAAATAATTTTTTTTTTGGTTTTTGTTTTTGTTTTTGTTTTGTTTTGTTTTTCTTTTCTCTTTCTTTTTCCTTTCCTTTTTTTTTTGTACTTTCGGGTTCCAAAGACGGTAATCAAGAAAACGGAACCGGTTCAAAGGGTTTACGAAGGATTGATAATGTTTGGGGTAGCTAAAAGGAAAGCCTTCGTCATCTCAATTGCACAAAAGCCATCACCCCAGGAGGTCTAGACATAGTACCTTTTTACCGCATCCGCATTGACTGCTGTTTCAGGATCGTTTCCTTCAATGTCTCCTAGATACACTGCTCCTTTTGGCAAAATCTTTCGGATTATGTATGGACCTTTCCAATTGGGAGCAAACTTTCCTGTTGCTTCTTGGTGATGAGGGAGAATGTTTCTGAGCACGAGCTGTCCCATTTCAAAGTTCCTGGGACGTACTTTCTTGTTATAGGCGCGGGCCATTCTTTGTTGGTACGACTGCCCGTGGCACACTGCGGTCATCCGTTTTTCATCAATTAGTGACAACTGCTTTAGCCGGGTTTTAACCCATTCACTGTCCTCGATTTCTGCTTCAATGATTATACGAAGCGAAGGGATTTCTATTTCTGCAGGTATGACTTCTTCGGTTCCATAAACCAACAAGTATGGGGTGGCTCCAATTGATGCACGCACTGGGGTGCGATATCCGAGTAACGCAAAAGGTAGCTTTTCATGCCATTGCCTGGAGTTTTGAATCATCTTTCTCAAAATCTTCTTAATGTTTTTATTTGCTGCTTCGACGGCACCATTAGCTTTTGGACGATAAGGGGTAGAGTTTCTGTGCGTTATCTTGAATTGTTCACATACCTTTCCCATCAAACGACTATTCAAGTTTTCCGCATTGTCGGTAATGATAGTTGCAGGAATACCAAAGCGACAAATAAGATTGGAATCTACAAAATCTACCACAGCTTTCTTGGTGACCGCCTTGAGAGTGATGGCCTCAACCCATTTTGTGAAGTAATCAATTGCAACCAATATGAATCTATGCCCATTTGAAGCTTT